>JAODAL010044642.1:0-32681 GCA_025379985.1 Phyllomedusa bahiana | reverse complement strand
TAAGTGATCATTAGATCGCTTGAAAATTTGAATTTAGTGCATAACGTACTAAAGCATTACAAAAATTCTTCAGCCTGTCAACCCCGACAGCCCAGTATAGAAAACCCCGGGAGGCCTTTGTTAAATTCTTGTTGCCAAGATCACTTTGCGGGGTCAGATGGGGCTTCCTCTCTCTTCAAACCCCTTAACTTGCAGTCAAAAAAGCAGGTTTAAAACGGTCAAAAGGGATTTTAATTTCCGGTCCCAACTCAACTGCAAATGCCCGCCCCAAATCACTCCCAGCTCCCGCAGTGACATGTGACACAGCTCCCTTTTTTCACAACATCTATTTTCTATGTGTCATGGTCGTTTAATACTAAGGCACCTGTGAGGGGAATATTTATATCTTTTTACTTTTATTGAAATTTTTTAAACTCTTTATATATTTTCATCAACGTTTTCTTTGATCCCCCAAAAAAAAATGGGATTCGGGAAAGTTAATAGAATGGGGCCCCTCCATCCAATAATTGGGAAACATAGCCTGGAGGGAAGCCCTTATTGGGAAAAGAACAAGGTTCTTTGTTTCAGTAAGGAAACACCCGAGGTGGCTCCCAAAGGAAAAGTTGACTTTAAAAACCAAAGATAGAAACTAGATAGTTTTTTTTAAAGGGGAAAGCGGGTGGCTAAAATATTCTTTAGAAGAAGGGTTTTAAAAAGTTTGGAAATACTTGGTTTGGGTCAGACATTCTTTATAATGCAATAAAATTATATGCTGAGGTCTCCAATCTTTCATTTAATAAAACCCGGGTATTTTTTTTCCTTTAAATGATTTTTAATTTTAAAACCCATCAACTCTGAAAAGCTTTTTAAGCTACGACACACCAAACGAAAATAACATCATGGTGCGTTAAAGGGGTTAAAAAAAACCCTTTTAAACACATGCAGGACACCTTACAGGGTTAATCTAATTGGGTACTTGCAATACTCCCTTTACTTTTTTTTGTTATGTATTCTTTTCATGAGAAGGATAAAAACAGTATTTGTCCCCTAGCCCCCTTTTTTAACCGGAATTACTCTTTTTGACTCCTGTATGCCAGAGGTTTACTATCCTTACAAAAAATCTATTCCGCTGAAAATACGGGCCTATCAAAAACTTTTAGTGAAATGTAACTCTAACACTAAAAATTTTTAATAAAATTACGGGCAAAAAAAATTTACTTGTTTTAATTATATTGCCTTTTTAAAAGCATCATTCCCAAAACAAGAAATATAAAGTAAAAAAAAAAAATTGAAAAACCCTAAAACCGGTTTTAAACGGTGTTTTTCCATTTAAAAATATGAATTATTTGGTGCTTTTAAAACTTGCTTGTAAGTGTGTGAGCGCCTCATAATCCTCGGGTGGGCTTTTTAAATAATTTTTTTAATGGAAAATCACACCATTTTTCTACTTTTGTCCTCAAACCTAAATAGCAAATTTTCCCATAAAAAAAGTCCCAAGTAAACCGGGAAAAAGGAAAATAAAAGCGTCCCAAAATGTTTTAAATATATTCCATTGATGTTGATTTTTTGGGTTAACACTTTTTTTTAAAAATCAGGGCAAAAAAAATTTGGAATGTCAATTATTTATTTTTTTACTCAGAGTATAGCCATTCATTTTAAGTAGATGAATACTGACTGCACATATCAAAAGATAAAATTAAAGACAAACCAAATTTTTTATCCCCCTTTTTTAACCCCTTTTAAACTAAACCCGGGACCCTTTTTTTCCGATTTTCAGGGAAAAAGTATTTTTTTTCCCCCCCATTTTTCTATTCCCAAACCTTCAAAAAATCGTAACATTACTCTTCTTTTTTAGCTGTCTAAAGGTTTTTTTGTTTGAGGGGAGGGATTTGTAGGGGGCACCTTTTAAGAAAAAAATTTCCAAATAAAGGGCCCCAAAACCAAAAAAAAACGAACTTTTAAAAAAATTTTTCTAAAATTTAAAATAAACAACTCGGGGCAAAAACAAAAAAAACTGACTGTAAACTTTTTGTGTCGTGGAGTACACGGGTTTCCCACATACTTTCTCCACGGGGAAACAAAACCACCGACTCATGCCCCAGGTATTTATGTAGTTATCCGATTTAGTGATTTTGTTTTTACCCAACATTCTTGACTTTGTATGACGGGAGAGAACGCTGTAACTGTGCATTTGTCTTTTTGAGCCACCATTCCATTACAGGTGTCTCCACTGATGACTCCATAACAGCGGGATGAAATGCGTTCAGGGGAATACTTGCCTTTTGAATAGTTACACTATATATCTATATATGTGTGTGGCTTCTGGTTTAACTTTTTTAATAATTTTGTTGTACATTATATTGAGTGCTTATCTGTTTTACTTGACGGTGGTATACTTTTGTCTATAAGGTTCTTGTTTGCTTTGGATACATATACACCCAGTTGTCACATCAGAAGTAATTTAAGGACAACCAATCGGGGTGTATAGGCACTATGGGGTCTCTCTTATCGGAACGTTTACTCCGCTAAGGGCCCCTTAGGGTGAGTGGCCATTAGGGACAGTATAGTTACATCATATAATCCCTGGACCTTCTCCTATCTGTTTGACAAAATATAGGGTCAGTCTCTATCAGCATATGTTTTCTTTTGTTTTTGGCATTAAGTAGTTTCTTCTTATTCAGGACATTTATTAAAAGTTAAGTTTCAATTGGTTGGGACCCCGTTAGATTTAGGGCAGATTTTTCCTGGCCCCTTGGACCAGCTTTAGATTTTTGAGACCATTTTGGAATACTCAGAATTTTTTTTATTAACTTTTATTTTTATTCTATGCCTTTAGTTTATGGCTCAGTACGATTATGTGGATACCAGATATGTATTTTGTTGTGTTTTACTACTTTTCCGCAATAAAATCACTTTAAAATATATACTTTGCTTTTATGACACCATATTCGGATCTCCAAAGTTTCTTTATTGTTCTGTCAAAGTAGATATATTTGGACTTGCTTTATAAGGGACAAGAAGTAGTTTTCATTGGAACCATTTTGGTTAGATTAACCCTTACTATGTTTGTTTTTGCATGAAGGGAAGGAGAAAACAGCAATGCTGCCATTTTATTTAGGTTTTTTTTACGATCTTTAACATGCTGTTGCAATAACATGTTAAATTAATTATGTTGCTACGATCATGGCAATACTATATTACCACTTTTTCAATATAAAATCTATTTTAATTTGACTTTGTTGTTTACATCTTTTTAGTCCTACTATGGTTCTTTACATTGGGATCTGTTCATTGATTTTATAATGCGTTGGAATACTCAGTATACCAAAACATTTTTCCCTGTCAGTGTAAAAACTGACAGGCTACCTATTGAGCCTTGCCTTTGGCACTGCTTAATCAGCATTCAGCCATGGTAGAACCTTTATCTAGCCCCTATCTGGCATGGCAACACATGGCACCCCGCGATCGAGGTGCTTATGGATATCAGAGGGAGCACCCTCCCTCTGTTGAACCTTTAAAACTGTGATTTCTATTGACCCCCCACCAAAGGGGTTAAAAGGGGTTGTCTCACTCAATGATTGCTTTTTATTTAAAGATCTTTAAAAACAAGTCACGTGCAATCAGTATGTGTCCATTAACAGTGTTATCTATTCTAGATTCCCCCCCTTGTTTGGGCTGATCACCTCCCTCAGGTCTCTATAGCACAGACTGTTTAAATCTCTTGATAGGTGCCCAGGCTGGTCACTATAGCTACAGGCCTGGTGTCTCAGCAGCTATCACTGCGGGCCAGTAATTTGCCAGTAAACGCCCCGAATTAAAAAAAAGAATTTCAAAAAAAAAGGCTGAATTTTTTGTGGGGGAGAAACCCCTTACAGAAAGGGATCCCCAAAATTTTTTTTTGGCTACCCCATCAGGGGCCCGGGTATTAGTTACAGAAGCTGTGCCCAAAACAATCACAATTATGTAACAGTAATGAAATTTTCGCTAAAAACTTAACCCTTTTTTTTTTGGTTTAATCAAATTTTTTTAAGATATTGCGAAAAAAGAAAAAACAAGAATAAAAATGATAAAATTTTACGATGAATCAACACTGAGAAAAGAGAATATACACAAAAATATAAACTGAAAAATAAAATAGCGATATAGCAATTTTCCCCCCTTTGTGATGTGGAAAATAAGCCATTTTTGATTAAATTATATGTGGATTACAATATACATCTTAGATGGAAACATTAAACAAGACAGATAAGTACACAAGAAGGAAAATAACACAAGGGGAGAATAGGACAGGAAACAAAATGGCACTGCGAATGAAATGGATGAGGAGTTATAAAATATGAGAGGTCATCCAACTCCCATATTTGTCAAAATGTCTAAATAATAACCAAGGCTGCCAGGTACTGAAAAATGAGAAGGATTTATCTGCTATGATCACAGTGAGTTCCTCTATTTGCATTACATAACTCAGATGTTCCAGTTATATTCAAAATGTAGGGGTTCCAGACTATTTTAGTCTATCAAACAGCAGTCAAAAAGTGTCTGAGTAATCTTTTCTTGAATAAGGGAAACTGAACCAGGAATTAGACTGTCAGGATTGCGGGTAACATTGAAAAGGGAAATCTTTTAAATACAGTGAGGAAATTTTTGGGTCCAGACATGCTCCACTTTCGAGCTTTCCCCAAAAAAATTTGAAAAGTAAGAACCTGACTTATCATTACCCCCAAAAAAATTTGGAGGTTCCCAAAGTAAACTCTCCCTAAGGGGGTCAAAAATTTTTTTAAATTTATCTTTCAACCTTAAAAATTTCCCTCTTCCTGACAAAAGCTAGAGATGGGAAGGGATTTTGGGAGTTTTTTGTATATTTTTTAAATTTCCATTCAGTCGGAAAAAAATGGCCCGACCAAAATTCATTTTCCCCCACGAAAAGGGGGAAACCCCAGGTCTTAAAGGATTGGCCCACAATTTTTTTTTTTTTTTTTGCATAATTTTGGGGGTTTTCTATCATCTTTTTACCCCCTTTTGCTGAAAATTTTTGATTGTGAGCCCTTTTAAAGAACCCTAAGAGATTCCTGTGTGTGTGCCCCCTCCCCCCCTTCGAGATAGTTCTTGTTTCGGGGTTTGCAGGACACTGGGAAACCCCTCCCTTTAAAGTTTTTTACTGCGGAAAGAGACTGAAAAGGGGTTTCCCAATCCTGGTTAACTTCATTGAAGCCCCCCTGCTGGGGAGCCCAGCATGCTCTATTGTCTGCAGGGGGGCAGGCATTCATGATTGTGGGGTCCAAGGGGCAAAAAATTTGAATGTCCAGCCCCCCCGTGCCCAGCAGGGCTACCAGAGGGGGGTGACAGGTGTGCGACGTGTCCTCTTTCCCCTAATAAAGTGATCGTCCCTTTTTTTCCGCAAAACGTTTTTTTGCAAAAATTTTAAATATTTTTATTTTTTAATTTTTAGTTCTTTTTCGTTTTCTGACTTTAAAAATTCTTTTTTAAAAAGGTTTTTTGGGCCCGCAAAAAATAGTTTTTTTAAAACCTTTTTTTTCGCTAAAATCCCTTTATTTACAAAATTTTGACACTAATAAAATTTCTCGTTCTGTTTGCTGAAAATTCAAATTTTTTAAAGATTTTAAACGTTTAAACCCCTTTTTCGCCGCCGTTTTTTAAACCCCAAAATTTCCATTTCCCCACGGACCTTGCCGCAAACTACTTTTGCTGCGGTTTTTTAAACGCTAAACTCTTTTTTCCTTTGCGGATTTTGACAGAAAAAACTCCTATTTCTTGCGGGATTTTGGGCCGCTAAACTCCATTTTTTTTTTCCCGGGTTTTTTGACGCTAAAACCCCCCGTTTCGCCGGATTTTGGGACGCCAAAACCCCGTTTCGCCCGCGGGATTTGCCGCAAAAACTACTTTTTTTCTGGGGTTTTTTTTTAAAGTAAACTCCCTTTTTTGCTGCGGTTTTTTGATGCTAAACGGGTTTCCCTATGCGGATTTTGCCCCCTAAACTTTTTTGGGCCCCAGTTTTTTGACCCCTAAACTCCTTTTTCGCCACGGATTTTGCCGCAAAACTCTTTTGGGCGGGCGGATTTTTAAACGCTAAACCCCGTTTCGCTGGGATTTTGACGCAAACTCCGTTTTCGCTGCCGTTTTTTAAACGCAAAAAGGTTCCGTTTTGGCCCGCGTTTTTTGACCCCTAAACTCCCCCTTTTTTCCCGGCCACATCTTGACCCCAAAACCCCCTTTTTTTGACCGGATCTTGCCCGTTTAAACTACGTTTGTGGGGATTTTAAACGCAAAACTCTTTTTTCTTTGCGGATTTTGACAGAAAAACTCCTTTTCTTTGCAGTTTTGCGCCCAAACTCCGTTCGCTGTGGTTTTTTAGAATTAAAACTCCTTTTTGTTTGGGGGGTTTTTTAACCCAAACCTGTTTCGCCGGGGATCTTAAAACGCAAAACTCCTTTTCCCCCGCGGATTTTTGCCCCCAAAATACGTTTTTTGCGGATTTTGACGTTTAAAACCCCGTTTGCTGGGGTTTTTTTTGTTTGCTAAACCCCCTTTTTCTATGCGGTTTTTTCCCGCTAAACTTTTTTGGGCTGCAGTTTTTTGCCTCTAAACATGTGGTGGGGGGGATTAGCCTCTTAACCTGTAGTGGGGGGGAAATTTTTCCTTATACATGTGGGGGGGGGGTTTAGCCCTTCCCTGGGGTTGGGGGGCATTACCCTTAAACATTGGTGGGGGGATTACCTCAATACATGTGGAAAGGGGGGATTACCCCTCTTCCCTTTTAAAAGGAGGAACAAAAAGGGGGAACGATGTATGCAAAAAGGGGAAACGAGGGTCCCATAAACAGGGGAACTAAAAGGAGGAACGACATTTTGTCAGGGGGGAAACGTAAAATGACAGGGGGGGAACTAAAGAGGAACAATTTTATGCCCAAAAGGGGAACAAACGTACTTTTACGGGAGGAACTAAAGGGGAAAACGATGTTTTCAAAAATAAAAACGACAATCCCAGGGAGGAATAAAAAACGACAAATTTGTCAGGGGGAAAACCGTAAATGACAGGGAAAAAACTAACGGGGAAAACGACGGTTTTTCCCAAGGGGAACGATGTACATAGGGGGAAAACAAAGGGGAAAAATGACGTTATGCCCAAAAAGGGAAAAAACCGATTTACATGAAAAGGGGGGGGGAACTAAAGGAAGGGCCCGTATGTCAAAAGGGGAAAACCCGACGTACATGCCCAGGTTTAAAAAAAAAAGAGGAAGCTTTATGCTCATAAGGGAATGACGTACAGAAAAGGAGGAACTAAAGGGGAACGACGAATTGTAAAGGGGGAAACCTAAAGGGAAAGGGAGGGAAATGTCAAAGGGAACGACGTACAGGGACGGGGGAAAGCTAAAAAAGGAAACGACGAAATTTTCAAAAAGGGGAAAAAGGAGGGTATCATGACAGGAGGAACAAAAAGAAAAGGGCCGAAAGTCAGGGGGGAAAACAAACGTACAGGGAAAAGGGGGAAAAAACTAACGGGGAACACTTGTTTCAGAGGGGAACGCCCGTAATGACAGGGGGGAACTAAAGGGGAAACCCAACGAAATGTCAAAAAAGGGAAACAAACGAAATTTACAGGGGGAAACCCTAAATGGAAACGAGTATGTCAGATGGGAACGATGTACTGACAGGGGGGAACTAAAAAAAAAACGAGAAATGTAAAAGGGGGAACGACGTCCCAGAAAAGGAGGAGCTAAAGAGGAACGACGTATGTCAAAAAGGGAAAATGAAGTAAATGACGGGGAGGAAACTAAAGAGGAACAAAGGTAGGGTCGGGAGGGAACGACGTACATGACAGGAAGAACTAACGAGGAAAGAGGGGGGGGGTTTTCAGGGGGGAAACACTTTACTTTGGACAGGGGGAAACCCTAAAGAAAGGGACGTATTCATAAGGAAACGACTTTACATGACAGGAGGAATTTAAAAGGGGAAAACACGAAAGCCCAATTTGGGAAACGCGTACAGGGACGGAAAGGAAAATAAAGAAAAAAGATGTATGTCAAAAGGGGAACGACGTAAATGCCCAGGGGGAAAAACTAAAGAGGAACGCCCGAAATTTTCAGAGGGGAACGACGAAAACAGGGACAGGAGGAACAAAAGGGGAACGATTTTATGTCAAAAAGGGGAAACGACTTTACATTACAGGGGGGAAAACTAAAGGGGAAACCCCATGTATTTCAAAAGGGGAACGCTTTAACTGACAGGAGGAACTAAAGAGGAACGAGAATGTCAGAGGGGAACGAAAAAACATATGACAGGGGGAAAACTAAAGGGGGAACAAAACGTATGTCATAAGGAAAACGCCCGTAAAATGACAGGGGGAAAACTAAAGGGGAAACGCCCGTATGTCAAAAGGGGAACGACGTCCCATGAAAAGGAAAAAACTAAAGAGGAACAAAGTATGTCATGGGAAAGGACGTACTTTGACGGGAGGAACAAAAGGGGGGGAACGACGTACTGTCAGGGGGGAAACAAAGAGGAATGTGTAGGTAATAAGGGAACAAACGTACATGAAGGAGGAACTAAAAGGAACGCGAAATTTTAAAAGGGGGAAAAGACGAAACTGAAGGAGGAACTAAAAGGAACGACGAAATGTCAAAAAGGGGAAAACGACTTTCATGAAAGGTTTAAACAAAAAGGAAACGATTTTATGTCATAAGGGAAAAGGAAAAAATTGACAGGAAGGAACAAAAAGGGGAAAACGACGTAAAAATGTCAGGAGAAACTAAAAAAGGGAATGATGTTTTGTCATAAGGGGAAAGGACTAAAATGCCCGGAAAAACAAAAAGGGAACGCTTTGTCATAAGGGAAAACAGGGTACATGAAAAGGGGAAAAAAAAAAGAGGAACATTTTGGGGTCAAAAAGGGAACGACGTACAGGGACGGGAGGAAAAAGGGGGAAAAACAAATTTTCCCATGTCCAGGGGGAAATTTAAAAAGGAACAAAAGGGAAGTCTTTTAAAAAAAAGGGAAGCCCTATTTTACAGGAAGGAACAAAAGGGAGGAAAACCCCGTATGTCATAAAGGGAAAAGGGACTTTTAAAATGCAGGGGGGAAAAAAGGGGAAAAGACAACATAAAACAAAAGGGAAAAACTAAAGGGGGAAAATGAAAAAAGTCAAAAAGGGAAAACCAAAATTTACAGGGAACAGGAGGAAACAAAAAGGGGGGAACGGACGAACATGCAGGGGAACTAAAAGGAATGAGGGATTCCAAAGGGGAAAAAACGTACATGACAGGGGAATTCAAAAGGAATAAAAGTTTCCCCATAAGGGGAAAAACGGGGTTACTTTACCAGGGGGAAATAAAGAGGAACGAAATATGTAAAAAAAGGAAACCGACGAAACAGACAGGGGGAAACAAAAAAAGGAAACGACGTAAATGTCAAAAGGGGAAAGGGATTTTTAAAAATGCCCGGGGGAAAACTAAAGGGGAACGGTTGAAGGGAAAAAAAGAAAAAGGGAACGAAAAATGAAAAAGGAGGAAAAAAGGGGAAACGACTTTGTCAAAAGGGGGAACGACGTCCAGGGAAAAGGAGGAACAAAAAGGGGATCGACTTTTTTATGTCAAAAAAAAGGGAAGGGACTTACATGCAGAAAGGAACCTAAAGGGGAACAAAGTATGTCAAAAAAAGGGAACGACTAAAAGGGAAAAAGGAGGAACTAAAGGGGAAACGAATATGCCAGGGGGGAAACAAAACCTTTAACTTTGAAGGAGGAACAAAAGAGGAAGGGACGTAAAATGAAAAAGGGGGGAAATAAGAAAAAAAATGATGAATGTCAGGGGGGAAAAACGACTTTACATGACGGGGAAAACCCTAAAGGGGAAAGGGACGAAGGGGTCAAAAAGGGAAACGCCCGTACATGACAGGAGGAACTAAAGGGGAAAACGAAATGTCAAAGGGAAAACACGTAGAATGACAGGAGGAACTAAAAGGGGAAAGGGGACGTATGCCCAAAAGGGGGAACGCGTCCCATGAAAGGAGGAACTAAAAAAGGAACGATGTAGGGTCAAAAGGAAAAAAGAGTAAAAGAAAAGGGGGGGAAACTAAAGGGGAAACACGTTTTGTCATAAGGGAACGACGTACATGACAGGGGGAACTAAGGGGGAAACGACGTATTTTCAAAAAGAGAACGACATACATGACAGGAAAAAACAAAAAGGGGAAAACGACGTAGGGTCAAAAGGGGAAAGAGGACGTACGGGAACAGGAGGAACTAAAGGGGAAACGACGTATGCCCCAAAGAGAACGACAAAATTGGGAAAAGGAAAAACAAAAAAGGAAACCCGGACGTTTTTCCCCAAAAGGGAAAGGGACGTACATACGGGAAAAAAACTAAAGAGGAAGGGACTTTTAAAATGATGGAGGAACTAAATGGGAAAAGTTTTTTATGTTTTTAAGGGGGGAAACGAGTACTTTAAAGGAGGAATAAAGGGGGAACGACGTATGACAAGGGGAAAACGACGTACATAAACGGGAAAGGAAACCCAAAAAGAGGAAGATGTATTCATAAAAAAAAACAAAACGTACATGAAAGGGGGGAAATAAAGAGAACGAAAAATATGTCAAAAGGGGAACGACGTACAGACAGGAGGAACAAAAGGAGGAACGACTTTATGTCATAAGGGGAACGACGTAAAAGAAAGGGGGAAAAACTAAAAAAGGAACAACGAATGTCAGGGGGGAAACAAACTTTAAGGGACGGAAGAACTAAGGGGAACAAAGGGTTGGGGCCCAAGGGGGGAAAAAAGATGTACATGAAAGGGGGAAACTAAAAAAGGAACAAAAGTAATTGCCATAAGGAAAAGGGACGTACTTGACAAGGGAACTAAAGAGAAATGATTTTATTCAGGGGGGGAAACGACGAAACCATGACAGGGGAAAAAAAAGGGGAAAAATGACGGTATTTTTCAAAAGGGGGAACGACGTACTTTGAAGGGGGAAAACTAAAGAGGAAGGGAACATTTGTCTTTAAAGGGGGAAACGACGTACATGACAGGGGAAAAGACATTTAAAATAAGGGAACGAGGGAAACCATGACGGGAAGGAACTAAAGAGGAATAAAGTATGTAAAAAAAAGGGAACGAGGGTACTAAAAGGAAAGGAAAAAAAAAGGGGAAACCCAACGTAATGAAAAGGAAAGGAACTAAAAAAGGAAAAACGACGTAGTCAAAAAGGGAACGAGGGTACTGAAAAATGGGAAATTAATGGAGGAACGATTATGTCTTTAAAGGGAACGCCCTTACATGCCCGGAAGGAACAAAAGGGGGGAAAAAAAAAGGGTTATTTTCAAAAAGGGAACGACGTACATAAACAGGGGGAACTAAAGAGGAACACGTAAAAATGCCCGGAGGAACAAAAGGGGAAATGTTGTATATCAGGGGGGGGGAACAAACGTACATGGCCCAAAAGGGAAACTAAAAAGGGGGGAAACAAACTTTTATGAAAAGGGGGGAAAACCGGCCGTAAAAAGGAAAAAAGGATTTAATAAAGGGGGAAAACATGTATGTAAAAAATGGAACGACTTTCCCATGACAGGGGGAAAATTTAAAGGGGGAACCCGACGTATGTCAGGGGGGGGAAGACTACTTGAAAAGGAGGAACAAAAAAGGGGGAACGACGGAAATGTCAGGGGGAACGACGTATGCAAAAAGGGGAAACCCGACTTCCCTTGACAGGGAATAAAAAAGGGAACGACGAAAGTTAAAAAGGGGAACAAAAGTACAGACAGGAGGAACTAAAGGGAAGGAACGGTATGTCAGGGGGGAAGGGAGGGTACATGACGGGAAAGGAACTAAAGGGGAAAAGATGAGGGCGGGAAGGGGAAAACGACGTACATGACGGGAAAGGAACAAAAGGGGAAATTGATGTAGGGTCAGAGGGGAAGGGAACATGAAAGGACGGGGAGGAACAAAAGGGAAGGGAGGGGTATTTTTCAGGGGGAAAGGGACAGGAAAAGGACGGGAAGGGAACTTTAAATAAATTGAATTCAAAAAACGACTACAAAAAAGGGGGAACTAAAAGGAACCCCGGTTAGTCAAAAAAGGGAAATGCCATAAAGGGTCCCCCAAAGGGAAAACGTTTGCCAAAAAGGAAAAAAGGGACCAGCCCGGGGGAAAACCCAAAGAGGAAACGAAATTTAAAAAGGGGAACGACTTCCCCTGCCGGGAGGAACTAAAAGGGGAAAAGACGTCCCAAGCCCAGGGGGGCCCAAAAGGGGGGGAAATAAGTATTTTAAAACGACGAAACTTTGCCCAAAAGGAACTAAAGAGGAACCCCGGAACAGGGCCCAGGAAAACTAAAGAGGAAAAAACCTATTTCAAAAGGGGACACGCTACATGACAGGGGGGAAAACTAAAAGGAACGATTAAGCAAAAGGAAACACGTACATACAGGGGAACTTAAAAAGAGGAACACGAAATTTCAAAAGGGAACGCGTACTTCCCGGAGGAACAAAGGGGGGAATGCTTAGGTCATAAGGAAACAGTAAAAAGGCCCGGGTGGAAACTAAAGAGGAACGATGTTTGCCCGAGGGGAACGACGAAACTTAACAGGGGGGAACCCTAAAGGGAATGTTGTATGGGGGGGAACAAACGGCAATGACTGGGGGAAAACGGGCCTGCTGTCAATAGATTTGATGTCCACTACATTTTGTACAAACTACTAGAACACATCTTTAAGTGCCTTTTGTCCACGACAAAATGGAGGGGTTTGGGAAAAAAATACCTCCCCCTCCTTTCCCCCCACCCCAAAGGAAGGGGGGGAAGGGGGTTTTGGAAAAGATACCCACCTGCAAAAGGATCATCCCACATTTACAGCTTTTTGGGTTTACATGCTGTTTTCCAGCAATTGTTACATGGCTTGTTCCTAGATTTTCTAGGGTTAGCTCCTCTCAGCTGGCTGAAAAGGAAGATAGTACAATTTTGTATTTAATTTTTAATACCACTAACCCAAAAAAAAAAAAAAATTGCCAAAATTCTTAACATATTCCTGGAAAACCATTTCAGCCCCCCCCCAAAAAAAAAAAGAAAAAATGACGAAAGATTCCCTTTAACTGATTCTTCCTTTAAATTCCCATAGGCTGAGAATAGCATTTTAGTCTTTAGAAACGCATAAAGATTCAAAGAAAGTAAGTTGTCTACAGAGTTGATCCTTAGAGGTGATGGCTCAAAAGTAATAGTTGACTATATTGTAACCAATCACTACTTAAGCCATTATTAGACATCAAGTCAGAAAAAAAAGTATACCTGGTATGAGGTTAAAAGCAACAATTGATTGTACTAAGAGATTTAGGGAGGTAGTAAATCACCACTTTGTTTACATTTTCTGGGAAAGAGGGATTATCAAAGCAAGTCTGGTTGATTTAATTTAACAAGATAGTGATTCCTGGAAGTCAGTAATGTGGACAAAATAAATAATATGATCCCAACCTTTTTTCTCTCGATGGGAAATAGCCAAAGAACCAAAATTGGCGGAAAAGGAGAGAGCTTTTCCTTCAGAGACATCAACCCATTAAAACATAAACCATGAAAATAATCCACAATATGAGTGACTAATGTGGCAACATGATATAGATGGAAATTGGGTAAACCCACACCAACCTAGTATTTTCTAAGGTGTTTATGACCCCATGTAAATTCCAGAGACAGTCAGTTGAGCTTATTAAAAAAATATGTAGGCAAAATAATAGAGGGTTTCTGTAAGCAGTATAGTATGCAAGTTAGGATGTCCATTTTCAGAGCTGTCATCTTACCAAACCAGAAGAGTGAGAGCCTCAGACAAATCTTTAGACAGAGATTCAAGGAGGGAACAATAGTTAAATGAGAAAATCTAATTAAGTAAGAAGGGATCAAAACTCCAAGGCATTTAATATAATAAATATATCTGCCATTGGAAAATGAGGCACAGAGGGAAGTAACTATTGGTTGAAGTAAGGCAATGTCGAGGAGGTCAGCTTTAAAGTTGTGAAGTGCCACAAAATAAGGAGTTCATCACTTTAGCATGAATAATACAAATTCTCCACAATTATTTAGGAAACATGAAAATAAGAAATTTACCAATATAAATGCTTTAGCAAATCTGCTAAAGCACACCCCTGCAGTCATGACACTTTCATCCACTGCAGCTCCTGACATGGGAAACTTTTATCTCAAGTTCATCCATAGATTAACTGCACATGAGCTGTTGTCCTAGGATCAGCCCGTCAATGCTCAGACCATACGCCACACACTGGATCAAATTGGTCTGCATTGCTATCGTCCCAGAAGGAAGCCTCTTTTAAAGATGATGCACAAGATAGCCCGTAAACAGTTTTCTGAAGGCAAGCAGACTAAGGACATGCATACTGGAACCATGTCCTGTGGTCTGATGAGACCAATATGGACTTATTTGGTAAGTGTCAAGTGTATGTGACAGCAGGTGAGGAGTACAAAAACATGTTTTGTCTACAGCATGGTTTGGAACTGCATAAGTGCTGTCAATTGGGCGTAGCTACAGTTCACTGAGGGAACCATGAATGCCAACATATACTGGGACATACTGAAGCAGGACATGATCCTCTCCCTTCGTGGTCCACAGGGCAGTGTTGTAACATGATAATGACCACAAGCACACCTATATATTGTGGAAAATCAGTCCCAAAGGATGTTTTTACAGAGCAGAACAACAGCAATTTTAGTGCAAGATAAACAGAAGGTGCTTCATGTTGTCACCTGTTATACAGCAGCAGTAGTCCAACAGTCCTGAAATCAAAGTCCCATTGACCTTCAGCTGGCAGATCTGGGGTCACTCATTTGCTTTGGGAACAGCACCACATGTGGTTTGTGCCAACAATGAAGAGTGCCGGCCCACCCTGCAGTCCATCGATCATGAGGTGAGTGGACACTGGGCTGCCCTATGCCCGGGGCCTGACATGAATAACTCCTGGAGTCCCCCATGGCATTGAGTCTGGTCCACCCCTGACCTTAAAGTGACTTTCCCAAGGGTTTTTTATCCCAGTCTCTGGAAGTCTCTCAGGGTTTCCCAGTAAGCGGACTTCAGACTCCCAGCGTCACCTAGGGAATTCTTGAAAGAGTGGAATCATTCCACCAGTCCAACGAGGTTATCCGCAGACTGGGGGTCCCCCTGCATGACTCATAACTGGATGGGGTGGGAAAGGGAGTGTATAAACTGGTGCATGACCACTCGCTTCACTATTTGTTCTGGGATGCATACCCCGGGATGCAACCATTTCTGTACCAAATGTAGCAAGTTAAGGTGATTCTAAGCTGTACCAGGATCTCAGCCTTTTACTTTGGATACTCTTTGGCATCCTGCAGGGCAAGGTCATAATAAGCCTTTTGGGTTCTCTCCAGAAAGGTATGGGGCCAAGACCTTGGCCCATTGATTTGAGGGTAGCTATTCTTGTTCCACCCTTTACTCAAACCCAGTAAGGAAGGCTTCTATGTCATCCTCTGGTGTCATCTTCTGTAAAGCTTCCCTTACGCCGTTTTTGGGATGATGTCCATCATCCACTACTAGCGGAGCTGGATTTTCTCTGGCCCGAAAACCTTTGGCCATTTGTTGAATCAGTAGCTTGTTCAATTTTTGCTGAGCATGCATGGCTTCAGTATTTGCTTGCTGTAGATGTGGAAGAGGTTGCTGTTGAACCTGAATGGCCACTGTGTGGGCTTGCTGTTGCTGGGCACTAGCTTCCTGCTGTTGTATATTAGCTCGTTGCTGGAAGTTTGCCTGCACCAGGTGGTTAATTAACTCCTCCATGTCAGCTGTCTTAATATCTGGGAAGTGGCTTTAACCCAGGACATGCCGTATATCCATGGAACTTTGCCCTCGTCCTTCACCAATTGTGGGTGATCCGTCCAAAAGGCAGTCTTTACAGAGCGGACAGAGGGAAATTTTAGTGTAAAATAAATGGAAGGTGATTTATTTTTTTTACCTGTTAAACAGTAGTATATCCAAACTCAAAACAAAAGGTTTACTTCATCCAGAACTTGGATAGTCCTTGGCAGAGGCAGTCCATATCACGCAGTGCCTGTTGCCCACACAAGGCTCTCATCCATCCTGCTACTGTAGGGCACACCGTAGCTTCAATCTGAACGTTTCTAAACACACCCATCTCCTTCTCCACAGTACCTTGCATGAAGACTGGGAACCACACCCTACTTCCCCTGCCTCTCTAGGCTTACATAGGCCTAACAAACTTTGGCCTGGGTTTCATTATTGCACTAGGTGAGACTTCTATTGGTAGTTTTCTCAAAACATATGTGGATAATTTCTGATCTTCTCTCGCACGCGTAGTAATAGTGAGTGGGATAGCTATCCTAGCATTGGCTAATGGCAGAATGTACACATGTACTGTAGATAAAATACAAAGGATTTACTGAGATGATTGACTTAGCCACACAGTTGTTGACTAAGTCACAGAATAATAACAGTAACTAGCCCGATTTGTTACATATTTTTAATAGTATAAGAAGCCTGGTATACATAGTTAGATGATGGTGAGTCTATGTTAGTATTGGATGTGAAAAGACATTTTATAAATAGGTATGACCATGCAATAAGGTATATAAGATGACTAATCATGATTATTCACACACTTGACAAAGGAGGTGTGACCTCCGAAATGTAGCGCTGATCTGATTCCATAAGTTGTGAGCACACTGCCAATAGAGGTCTCAACTTGTGGAATAATGAAACGCTTTATATACAGTGGGTACGGTAAGTATTTAGACCCTTTTAAATTTTTCACTCTTTGTTTCATTGCAGCCATTTGGTAAGATCAAAAATAGTTAATGTACACTCTGCACCCCATCTTGAAAGAAAAAAAACAGAAATGTAAATATTTTTGCAAATTTATTAAACAAGAAAAACTGAAATATCGCATGGTCATAAGTATTCAGACCCTTTGCTCAGTATTGAGTAGAAGCACCCTTTTGAGAGTCTTCCATCAGCACACTCTGCCACATAGCCCCGACTGGTGGAGGGCTGCAGTGATAGTTGACTTTGTGGAACCTTCTCCCATCTCCCTATTGCATCTCTGGAGCTCAACCACAGTGATCTTGGGGTTCTTCTTTACCTCTCTCACCAAGGCTCTTTTCCCATGATTGCTTAGTTTGGTTGGATGGCCAGGTCGAGGAAGAGTTGTGGTCGTCCCAAACTTCTTCCATGAGTCTTCTTGGGAATAGTGCTACAAGTTTTTCAGACCTGGATTTGGGATCCTCTGCCATTCTTCCTTGCAGATCTTCTCCAGTTCCCTAAGGTTGGATGGTGAACGTTGGTGGACAGCCATTTTCAAGTCTCTCCAGAGATGCTCACTAGGGTGTAGGTCAGGGCTCTGGCTGGGCCACTCAAGAATGGTCACAGAGTTGTTTTGACTCAACTGCTTTGTTATTTTAGCTGTGTGCTTAGGGTCATTGTCTTGTTGGAAGATGAACTTTGGCCCAGTCTCAGGACCAGAGGATATCTCTCTACTTGACCGCATTCATCTTTCCTTCAATTGCAACCAGTCGTCCTGTCCTTGCAGCTGAAATACTCCCCCATAGCATGATGCTTCCACTACCATGTTTCACTGTTGGGATTGCATTGAGCAGGTGACGAGCAGTGCCTGGTTTTCTCCACACATACTGCTTAGAATTAACACCAAAAAGTTCAATCTTTGTCTCATCTGACCAGAGAATCTTAGTTCTCATAGTCTGGGAGTCCTTCATGTGTTTTTGCAAACTGTATGCAGACTTTCATATATCTTGCATTGAAGAGAGGCTTCCATCAGCACACTCTGCCATAAAGCCCCGACTGGTGGAGGGCTGCAGTGATAGTTGACTTTGTGGAACCTTCTCCCATCTCCCTACTGCAACCACAGTGATCTTGGGGTTCTTCTTTACCTCTCTCACCAAGGCTCTTTTCCAATGATTGTTTAGTTTGGCTGCATGGCCAGGTCGAGGAAGAGTTGTGGTCGTCCCAAACTTCTTCCATTTAAGGACTATGGAGGCCACTGTGCTCTTAGGAACCTTGAGTGCTGCAGAAATTCTTTTGTAACCTTGGCCAGACCTGTGCCTTGCCACAATTCTGTCTCTGAGCTCCTAGGGCAGTTCCTTAGACCTCATTATTATCATGTGCTCTGACATACATTGTGAGTTGTGAGGTCTCATATAGACAGGTGTGTGCCTTTTCTAATCAAGTCCAATCAGTTTAATTAAACACAGCTGGACTCCAATGAAGGAGTAGAGCCATCTCAAGGAGGATCAGAAGGAAATGGACAGCATGTGAGTTGAATATAAGTATCACAGAAAAGGGTATGAACATTTATGACCATGTGATATTTCAATCTTTCTTGTTTAATAAATTTGCAAAAATATCTACATTTCTGTTTTTTGTCTTTCAAGATGGGATGTAGAGTGTACATTAATGAGCAAAAAAATCAACTTTTTGGATCTTACCAAATGGCTGCAATGAAACAAAGAGTGAAAAATTTAAAGGGGTCTGAATACTTTCCATACCCACTGTATTTACCTATTATGGACTGAAGAAGAGAAGGTACTGCAAAGTACTGTATGAATCCATAGGTTGTACATTTAAACTTCATCATTGACTGTATGTTAAATGTAACAAAGTGATGTACAAAGTATAAAAAGTAAAATCATCATAATTCACTAAAGAAAACTGAAGAGAGTGATTTATTGTTTAAGCGACATCATATTTTTTTGATGAATATGCCTGAGAGGTGGCGATGCGGTGATGAGAAGTTCAAAACCTGTGGAAGCCTTTGAATAAAGGTGCAAAAATATATATTGATAAACTCTGTCCTGGACCTGATAACGTGGGAGCAGTCATTTGACCCAGCTCTTTGACTGTTCCGATCCGGATCCAAACTAGATTGCAGCCATACTTAAATACAAATGTGTATCATTGGCCTATTGTTGCTGACACTAGCAATAACTGGATTTCACTTCACTAAGGCCAGGGACATTAGTGACACATATATTCTGTCCACAATAACTCCTTGTGCCTTCTTACAATATATTTATATATTTTCTATATAGAGAGACAAAGAGAGAGAGAGAGATTGCCACATAGATAAGTGTAATATATAAATATAAAGATATATATAATCACACTGATATGAACTGTAAATAGTCACAGAAATTCAAAAAAGTGGACATCCTTTGAATGCTTTAGTGTAAACAATGTCCTCCATAACCAGATGATGCATGCCACACAACTCCAGGCACTTTTAAGGGAAGTAAGAGGCACCCAAGTGTCACATCAGTGTAGTCTGTGTGCAAGACGAACAGCAAGGGTACCTGACCGGTACCTAACTTGGCTAATACATATTGCTTTCCTTGATGTTTCCAGCATCATTGTAGGCCATCATTCCTGCCCAGAGTGAATCAACTTTCATTTACTGAACACTGAGAAGCACCAGTCCCTTGTCTAGCGTAGATGTTCCCTGGCCCATGCAAGACAATGATGCCTATGCTGGTGGTGTAAGAAGGTCATCTAGCATGCAGACCACTCTGATGGACTCTCTATATCTCTGTTGCAACTTGCTGATGACACTCTGCAACATTCCCATAAATTTATTGGGCGGATCAAACACCTGTTGTGAATTTTGCTTGTTCGAGATCAGCAAGTTGTGCAAAAAGTACTGAAACCTTGAACAGTTGGACATGTGAATTCTAAAGTTAAGAGATGGCCTCATTTAGTGCATTTAAAAAAAATTCAAGAAATGTTATGTGCATCCTGAAATTCTAGCCAAAAGCCAAACATCCTTAACTTTTTATGAGTAGTGTATGTATATAATTCCAAAAAAGAACAACACACCTGAAATATACAAATGACTTAAAAAAAAAAAAGGAGTAGGGTGCCACCTAAAAAAGCTGTGATTTAAAAGCTTGCCGCAACATAAAAAACAAACCACACGACACTCCACAAGGAAAATAAGATGCAAAAGAGTAGTTT
This sequence comes from Phyllomedusa bahiana, assembly GCA_025379985.1. Lineage (NCBI taxonomy): Eukaryota > Metazoa > Chordata > Amphibia > Anura > Hylidae > Phyllomedusa > Phyllomedusa bahiana. The sequence continues at coordinate 12,702 of JAODAL010044642.1, read as the reverse complement.
ATTCCTCCATGCTAAGAAGCATATACATATAAGGAAATAATTAATTGTTACCTTGCTGATTTTGTAAGTTTGCCCACTGACAAAGACATGAACAGTCTATAATTTTATGGGTAGGTTAATTTTAACATAAAAGAAAATCCAGAAAATCACATTGTATAAATTATATAAATTTATTTGCATTTTGCTGAGAGAAATAAGTATTTGATCCCTTACCAACCACTAAGAGGTCTGGTTCCTACAGACCAGTTTTACGCTCATAATCAACTCGTTACCTACATTAGTCACCTTTATAAAAGACTCCTGTCCACAGACTCAATTAATCAGTCAGAATCTAACCTCTACAACATGGGCAAGACCAAAGCGCTTTCTAAGGATGTCATAGACAAGATCATAGACCTGTACAAAGCTGGAATGGGCTACAAAACCATAGGAAGACGCTGGGTTAGAAGGAGACAACTGTTGGTGCAATACTAAGGAAATGGGAGAAATACAAAATGACAGTCAATCAACATCGATCTGGGGCACCATGCAAAATCTCACCTCGTGGGGTATCCTTGATCAAGACGAAGGTGAGAGATTAGCCTAAAACTTCACAGGGGGAACTTGTTAATGATCTCAAGGCAGCTGGGACCACAGTCACCAAGAAAACCATTGGTAACACATTACGTCGTAATGGTTTAAAATCCTGCAGTATCTGCAAGGTCCCCTTGCTCAAAAAGTCACATGTGCAGGCCCATCTTAAGTTTGCCAGTGAACACCTGGATGATTCTGTGAGTGATTGGGAGAAGGTGCTGTGGTCAGATGAGACAAAAATTGAGCTCTTTGATATTAACTCAACTCGCTGCGTTTGGAGGAAGAATTTCTAACCTACTATATTTTCCGGTGAGCACTCTTAGGGCATAATCTGGAAGTGGAAAGAACATAATTTCACCATAAACAATTAAGTTTGAAGTTGTAAACATCATTATATGGGGCTAAACTTCATATAATTGAAGGAATGATGAATGGACAAATGTACAGAGAAAAAAAATCTTTTGCCATCAACCAGGAAGATGACGATGAAACAAGGGTGGATATTTCAAGAAGACAATGATCCCAAACACACAGGCAAGGAAACTCTCAACTGGTTTCAGAGAAAGAAAACAAATCTGCTAGAATGGCCCAGCCAATCACTTGACCTGAATTCAATAGAAAATCTATGGAAGGAACAAAAACTCAGAGTTCACAGAATGGGCCCATGGAACCTTCAGGATTTGATGAGTGTTTGTGTGGAAGAATGGGCCAAAATCCCACCCCAGCAATGCATTCAAATAGTGTTTCCATACGGGAAGCGTCCTGTCATCACCAACAAAGGTTTTTGTACGAAGCATTAACTATATTTCAGTAGGCGTGTCCAATACTTTTTCCCTGTGTCTTTCCTCATTATTAAACAGACCTTAATGTATTTACTTTTTTTGTTTGATTTTTTTTCTTTTGTGTATTGGATGGGTTGTTGCTGACTTCTGGTGAAAATTTCATGTCAATAGCACCTTTCGAAACATTTTTACTTTGAAAATTGTTGACATGTTGAATACTAATTTCACCCTCTTTATATGTACACAGAAAGAGAGGTTTTGTTTTTTCCCTCTCTCTACATATACACATGCATATATACATTTTTGTTATCTGTGTGAACAAATACATTACTGAACTGATTGGGAAAAACTTTTATTTACAAGTGAGACTGGGTATTTCTTACTATTTTTTTACACTTTGGGGTACAGATGAAATAGATTTATACAGATGACTGCTGAATGTGGTACCGCACTCACAAATAAATGATAGTTTGGCAGAGCCTCTGACAAAAAGTGCAGCAATGCAAGCTGATATTTTTACTTTCACTTCACTCCCATCTACAAAAGCCTGCTGGAGAAAGGAGTTCTGCAGAACAGGGTAAAGTGAAAATTTTATATAATATGTGTATATGTCCTTCATTTTCACTGATAACACTATCTTTTCCTGCTCTTTATTGTCTGAGGAACTTTGGCTACAATTAGTGAACATACCCTTTAAAAACATTAAAGTGATTGAGGAAGAGAAACTATAAAAAAGCAGATCATCAGCATATAATGCTAATTTATTAGATTACTCATCACCGCTTACTCCACACAGGGCTACTGCGAAAGGCTCCATAGTGAGAATGTACAACAGGAGAGATAACGGGTACCCATGTCTAGTATAATTTCTGATGGAGAAGAGAGAGGATTATTTACTATTAACTTTGATGTGTACAGTGGGGGTGAATAGAGTATCATTATTAGCGACATATTAGCCCCCAACCAAACGCTGCACATTCTACGGTGACTTGAAGAAACATCCAATTTACTTGGTTGAATGCTTTTTCATTGTCTACAGAGAGAAGACACATGAGGGTTCTACTTGATTTTACCTGGGAAATGAAGGAAAATGTCCTTATAGTACTATCTCTTGCTTCTCTACCTTGGACAAACCCAGTGTAGTAAACATGTATTATAGAAGGAAGAAAGAGTTTGAAACAGAAAGCAATAATTTTTTCATAAAGTTTTAAATCAATGTTAATCAGCAATAGGGTGACAATTGCTGCAGTGAATACGACCTTTTCCAGGCTTATGAATAATCATAATATAAGCAAGAAGTTACTGGGTTGGCATTCTTGAGAGAACGAATCACACACTGAAAGAAAAATCAAGTGAAGCAAGTCAGACAAAAACAGGAGTAGGTTGTATTGTCAAAATTATAAATTAGGAGTATCTTTTCTCTACTCCTTTATCCAATTAGATGTCTCTTCCGAATTATATTATTATTATTACAGCTGTCGACAGCTGGAGCTCGAGAGACACAACCCACACATTCCGTCTGGGGCATAAATCTGATTTATTAACAGGTAGTAACAGTTTGATATCTTCTACGTATTAAGAATCACATGATCATTCTATCACTATATGATTGGTTCATTGGCTGTTGAGATGGCAGACTAAAAGTAAGACCTCATAACATCTCCTACTTTGAATCTGCGCAATGTTGCTAGGCATTTATCTGATAAGAGACATTTCTGAACTTGTCTCTATATCGTCCAAGAGAGGAATTTATTTGGTTTCTTGATATAACTTCTCGCTGAAGCAGACAGTGCATCCGTTCCAAGTAAAGCTGTGTGAAATATATCTGATACTTCGATAAGGATGTATAGCAGTAAAAGCAGTTTAAACAAACTATCTGATGAGCTTAATAAGAATGTAATGATGAAACAGATTTCGATGTTTTTTCCTTAAATCATCAACTTGACAGTCGCCCCTAAAAACATTAAAATCTGTTCTAATGCTCCCCCCTGGTATGAAGATGATTGATGCCTTTTCCCCTAAAACTGAGCAAGAATGGGAAAAGGTCACTCTCCTTAGACAGCAGGGTAACAGGGGGGGGGTGTTGAACCATAAAATTCTGTCAGGTTGCTCCAAGGGGGCATCAAAGTGACTGTTGGATCTTCCAGACCCTTTGATGGTAAGGTGCTTTTCCCACGACCGCAGGTGCCACCCAGAGCAGCCCCCGGCGAGGCAATCTTTGGTTTTTTACAATTCAAAACCCTCAATGTTTTGGAAAGTCATGTGGGGGTGGCGCTTTTTGTTAGCTATTACCTTGTAAGGGCATCCGGGGTGAAAATTACAAACCTCTTTTGATATATTAGATCATTTACCCTTTCCCCAACACTTTTGTTGATTTTTATTTGGGGCGTAAGTGATTCAACCTTTTTTTGACCAGACCCCTTGCTTTAAAATTCCAGGCACCCCCGGTTTGTCCCTTTTGCTTTTCCACACACATAGACAAAAAAAACATAAAAAAAGGATAAGGGAAAAGGTTCGTAAGACTTATTGGTCAGTCATTTCTTGCGTTAAAGCATGCCCCCAGGGGGTCTTCCTTAATTTTCTTTGAGGTTGGGGAACCAGGGTATGGTTGGTCCTTCAAATCTGGCCCCCCAGAGAATTTGGGCATTTTTTGCCCCCACACGAAGCACCAGGTTGTAACTTTGTCAGGCTGGATCTGGAATGAGGGAAACCTATGGCTGGTTTAGTTTCAATTCATTACACAGATTTTACTATTTTTCAAGGCTATCATTCCCTGCGCTCCATGCGGTGAGTAAAACCCCCCAAATTTGGGGTGGGTGAGAATAATTTTCATAAGGGTAGCCCAGTGGGCTGCCTGGGGGTGTTTCTGACGAATAGGTGCAATGGGTATGTTTGGCCGGGAAAGAGATATTTTTTTGCTAGTTTTCCCAAATTTTGTTTTAGAGGTCGTTCATTCTTTCCACTTTTCCACGGATCGGGATGGAAAGGGAAGGGGTGTTTTTTTTCTGCTTTTTGAGAAGGTTCTTGGTAAGATTAAATACCTAGGGATCCTGAATTGTACCAATTCGTCATATTTTTTTTTTCACTTTGGGTTTGGCAGTCATGTCGTAACTGGTAGGTTAAGGCCTCCTGAAAAATATCCACCCCAAAACATACTTTTCAATGGGGTCAATTGGATCCCTGGAAAGGATATAGTGGTTTAGCCAATGCTTCCCCTTGGTTTTGGGCACCAGTCCGGGGGTTACAAGTTTTGCATTTTCCCAAACTTTTAGCAAAAAATTGTAATAAAGATTCCGGGACTTGTTTTTTGTTGATTAAAGAATCATTGGTTGTTCCCCTGTGGTGTTTCCCTGGCCATTGTACTACAGCTGGATATAATGCCCTTTGGAAAAAAAAGACTATTGTCTTTCCTCTAAAACCATTTGGTTATCTCTGCTCCCCAAATTCCTCCCCCAAATTTTCCCTTTCCTTCGGGTTTTTTGAGTTTGAAATGTTCAAAGGTTTTCACCCGGATTCAACATTTGTCCCTTTGGGTTTTTCTCTTCTTCTTACTCTTATTCTTTTTCTTCTTCTTTTTCTCACCTTTTCTTTCCTTCTTTTTCCACCTTTCTTTTTTTTCTCACCCTTTTCCCTTTTTTTTTCTGCTCTGGTCAGCACATAAAGCCATCCCGCTTCCCCTCGAATCTTGGGGAAGGGGTCGGCCCTTTTAGCCAACTCTGCTCTGTGGTGCCTTTATTCCCTCGTCCTATTCTTCATGGGGTTTAGTCTTCAAAATGGCCACTTGAGTTGGCAATTGGAGAACAGCATCAGAGTTGAACGGCTTCTTGTGGGGTTCCATAGTTGTTGGAAACCTCGCAGTGCCCCCTTCAGGCCAAAATCATGGGTACTCTAAAGTAGGCGGTCGGTGTATTGTTCTGGTCTTCTCTTTGGCGAGCTTTAAAAACTTTCCCTTACAGCCCAGATTCAATTCTTGGGTGACATTCTCAAGGTAAGATGCAGCCTTCAGTTTCTTGCAAGGTTAACCCTGCAAAACCTGTACGGAAACGTCCTTGATCATCCTCAATCTGGTCCGAATTGGGTTTTCCCAAATTGGTGCAGAGCAGTTTGAAATGGGGAGGTTTCAGTCCATTTGTTCAACAGTCATGAAGAGGTTTATCCCCGGCAGTTGGTCTTCATCTTGGTAGACCCATCTTTTTCTTCTTTTCCCCCCCTTTAGAGAGGAAAATGAGTGGCTGGGTTGGAGTAGTACATCTTTCAAGGTAACATTCCAAAGGGATCAGTAATGGCGCTGTTACGGAGATGGCGCTGTTTTGAGATGAGGTTTCTGTGGTGTTTCCCCTTTGGGTCTGAGGAGCAAAATTGAGGGTGGGGCCCAAAATGATGTCTTGAGTTTTTTAAGAAGAACTTGTGCAGCAATGACACTTGAGGGAAGTAGGGGCGTGTGCAACAGGATCTCTTGCAAAATGATCCAGGGTTTATCGTTCTCCATGTTTCTGTGCCAAGGATAAGTTTTTTCAGGATTTGAGAACACTCCTGTGCTGCAGTGGGACACTGAAGAATGCATTGCAGAAACCATAGACGGAAGTAGGCGGCTGAGAAGGCCTTTCTTGGAGGTATGAAAGTTTTGGCAAAGTTAGGTGGGTGGCCTGAGGGATAAAAAAAGAGAAGTGAGGAACAGCTGAAGAGCGCAAGTGACTTCATGTGGGAAAAGGAGTGTCAAAATTCAAATACTTTTCCCGAAGAATCATATTGTAGTGATTCATCTTTGTGAAGGTCGGCCCCCAGGAGAAATTTTTTGGGAAGTGGGGAGAGACAAGTAGTCTGGGGGCGCCGTGTTGTCCAACTGGTGGATTGGTTAAGCGAGTCTGGGTTGGTTGTCCATCCACTCAACGCATGAAATGTAATCAGCGAGAAAGTATGACGTCCGGTGGAATGTCAGAATTTTTCGAACCTATATTGCTGCACCTGTGTCTACAAGGAAGGACAGTTCTGGTGGCCATTTAATTTAGAAGATTGACGGTCCATTTACCGGGTCCTAGAATGACTGTACGTGGTGCATTGAAGCATTGAGGGAAAACCGGTAGAATAGGCTTGCCGGATTCCTATGGTTGTAGGAACGATAAGAGGTGTCCTGAGGTGGAAAGGAGGTATGTCGCATCTTGAGGCATGCTGTTAGGAATTGACTATGTTTAAGATTGGGAAATTGAGGTCAATGAATGATATTATTGTAAGACTGAGGTCTGCGTTGTGCTGATTGAATCTAGACGGGATGGAGGACCAAAATAAACTTGATACTGAGGTTGAAATTGATTATATGTGATGTATTGTGGTAGTGCTGTCATTGGTAGCAGATTCCTTTTGTCATCACGAGTTTAGTTGCGGCAGTGTCTCATAATGTATGGGTCTTAGCAGTAAAAAACAAGCTTTCTGCGTTCGTCATGTTCGAGGGTGTTGCACTTGGGAAAGGTCTCGAACCGTTATCTCGATAGGAAGCTGTAGGTTGATACCAGGGAAAGTGCATGATTTGATTGTATCGATTATGGTATCCGGCTGAGCTATAGAGCCTGTGGCAGCTCTTGAAATAGGGTCACTTAGAACCTCTTTAATGTTGGGATAAATCAGTCTGAGCATCAAAGAACACTGAGCCTTAGCAATGGAGAATGGAGACTTCCAGACTAGTCTGTCATATTCTCGGATTAGTTTCAAAGTCCAAATGGTTTAAGTTAAACCTATAAACAAGCGCTGTTGAAAAGAGGATTTTGGTGAGCTTTAGTGTTCATGTCACAGTCCATGGTCTGGAATAATAAGACATTCGGTGATAAAAAATTCAACGGATTCCGTAGACTCTAAGTAGAATTGAAGATATTGATGAGGGACTCAACAAAGTGTTCCTTTGCCCAAGAATGAAGGACGATGGCAGAACTCTTCCCCAGATGAGTAAGCACTGATGCCTCAACAGTGTCTTCTTGTAGGTGATTTGATGTTAGGCCAAAAGTAATCCCCAGTCCTTGATGCTGGCAACATGGTATAGATCTTTACAAAGGGCGAAGAGTCTTCTGTTTGACTTGATTAATAGTTATATAAAAGACCACACAATATTGAAATACATTATTCGTGACTCAAACCAGTAGTCTTGGATATCAACAATAACAGATAAGGTACTTATTGCACTCCTCCATTGGTCTAACGAATAATTTTAAGCTTTTAAAGCATTTTTGTAGGCATTCTCGCGTTCAGTTTAGTGTTTGTTTTAGATTGTATGTTTCTATGTGTTGTGTCATTACACTGTTTTTACTTGGATAGGTATAAGTACCTCATGCAATCTATCACGCCGATGCTTGACAAAGAAGGGAAACACCTTCGAACCGTATGCAGCTGTGTCTCGTACCTGGTTGTCGGCGTCTCCAGCTATCCTAATCGGATGCATGCATACCGCAAGGAGGTCATGGATGACTCATCTTTAATTAAGTATACTTTGCCATCCTTTCTAACACATTTTAATATTGTTGTATTGTTGATATCAAGGACTATCTGGTTTGAGTAAACGAATACAATGTAACTTTCATTATATTTTGGTCTATTTATATACTATTACGGATTCAAGGATAGTGTTGGAGAGACTCTCTTTAAAATAGACGTTAGCTTTATAAGTTATATCTATAACAGGACAAACTATATATAGAGAAGTCTTGACTGATGCCCACGGTAAAATGCCATAGGGTTTTTTTCTCGGTGTCTGGCAATTTGGTGTTAGTAGATTATTGACTTGTTCGGTTGTAAATGGCACGTTGATTGGTATGATTTGGGGTATTTGGCCTGGCGCTGATAGATGAGAAGGTGCTCCAGAAGAGAAAAAGAATCCACGTGGCTGGGAAGTGATGGTGGAGGTGGTATGTTGTTGCTGCTGACGTGGAGGTACGTATGAATGGTCTGTGTTTGTTAGGTGGAGGGAATGTGGGTGTAGTTTTGCAGCCGGGACGAAGTTATACTCCTGAGCAAGGGTTGAAGTTGCCCTGGAAGGGGGGGGGAAGTGGGGGGGGGGGGGGATGGTGTGGTTTGGTAAGGGAGAGCACGTAGTTTCAGACATTTGGCCATAGCATCTGTTAGTACCACTATCCTATTAACACTTCATGTACTGGAGGAATTGGTTGTGCCTCAAGTAATGCGGTGAGTTGCCTGTAAACATGCATTGGTGGGCGAACGCAAAGATGTCTCAGAAGAAATGAATGGTATGGACAGCGATTGGAACTTGTTTCCCCTTGGGCATTCGTACGTTATGTATAGTTTGTTTCAGCAGCTGACGACACAATCGTCATGGGATACGCCTATTAATATACGGTCCACTCAGCTATTGAATAATGTAATAACAGTGCAATCTACCTGCTCGAGTGACAGTACAGTGGACACAGGGAAAAGTAACACCACCAGAATGTGAACTGTCAATCACAAGGCTTTGCTGTATCTCTCTACCCACCTGTGTTCAACATTTGTGAGCTATGCCACCGGAGGCTACTGCTGGCATTCGCAGGGATTGACAACTGCGTAGTATCTGGAAATACATTGTTTCCCACATTAAGGAAGAGTGGTGTTTGTATCCAAATTGAAATAATGAACGTACACATACGTCAGGATGTTTTGAATTCAATTTTAGGGTCCAGATATTCACCCTAGGGGTAACGAGTTATTTTGTACTACGTGACGTGTTGTCGTGGAGCTGATGATTGGACCTCTGGGCAGTGTCCCAAGGAAGTCCGCGGTTGTTCAGAGTAATGTGTCCTCTCCGAGAGCGCAGTCTGTGTGCATGTGACAATAGGAAAAAATACTGGTGTCCTTTAATTTGGTTTGCTGATGTGAGTCCTGGCCCCTGTAGCTAATGGCAACTGGTCATCTCCCCTCTTCCTCTCCGTTAGCATTAAAAGTCAGTAAGTGGCTATAGAGGGAAGGGAGGGTGTGTCATAGAGGCAGTGAGCAAAGGGTAGAGTGTTTGCGGGGCTGGTCGTTGGGTAGTTTTGTTGTGATGTCAGGTGTGCTGGCACAGACGTTATCAGTTAGTGCTGATACTGTTCTACATTAGCAGTAAACAAGAGAATTACCCGGAGCGAGGTGGGAGTAGGAATGTTACTAAGGTAGCAAGATGCGCTGTTCAACTTCAACCGGAATTCGGTTCTTTGGATTGATTGGGACTACAAATATATGACCACCGGAAGTGGAAAGAGGCAAGAGCTCTTGGTGGTGCATTTCAGATTGCAGAGAGTGTTTTGGACTTCATCTAAAATGGCTACAGATATTAATGGAAGGTTTCTGGCACTTGCGACTCATCATACTTGACTATTCCATTGAGGTTACCAGCCTTCATACTAATTGTGACTTCGATGAGCCGAAAATTGTTATCCATGAATATATATGTTAGTCCTGTTTTGTTCATACATATGCAACCAATGATTGGATTAATGATGCAATTAAGTTGTAGACGTCTTGTCACTGTACCATCACAAAATTCAAGGCAGTTCTGTATTGACATGATACAACTGCCCTCACTGTAACACCACCATCATCAAAAGCTTGTCTGCTGACTATATTGGGGCGTGATGCACTAATGGCTATCTTAATGTCTCACGACATCATGGAGGCCATCTTTTCTGCTTAGAGTGAATCAACTTTCACACTAAACAGCATTGAGACACTGGTCCCTGTCCAGTGTAGATGCTCTCTGACCATCAGATGAGGTATGCCTGTGCTGGGTGTGTGGTCAGTTCCTTGCTGGTCATCTAGCATGCAGACCATGATTGCGATGTAAGATAATTTTGGTTAGTTTGCCATGACACTTGGGTGCTCTCACCTCTTTAACATGCCTGGATTGTTTTGCATTCTTTATCTGGTTTGCAGGGCATTGTTTACCAATTAGGTGGTCTTCTCGAGTGTGAATTCATCCAAAGAACATCCATTTTTTCCTTTATGTGGGACTATTTCCAAATCTCTCTTTATCTCTGTTGCAATTGTTAAATACAACTCCGTGACACTGTAAGCTCAGTGGCCACTTCTTTTGAGAAGATTGTGCTTGAAGCCTCTCAATGATGCGTGGTACTGTTGATTCAATTGTAAGGTCCTAGTCTTGGATCTCATGATGTCGAAATGAGAACGCATGCTGTGGAGAAACTGTTTAAATCCCAATTCATATTGATCTCCTAAATATATGGGACGATTCAGGGATCAAAACAATGTGGGAATTTTCACGTTGAGTTCATTGTTAGAGATCAGTTGTGCAATAGGTACTGAAACATTTAACAGTTGGATATGTGCATCCTAAATTAAAAAATGGTCTCATCTGGTACATTTAAAAAAAATGTCAATAAAATTTATGTTCATCCTGAAATTCCAACCAAAAACTAAAATCCCTAAATTTTTGTAAGTGTTGTATATATTGCCTGGAAAGAGCAATAGACTATGATTTCCTACATAGTGAAAAAGGTACACCAATGCATACCAGCCAGGCAAACGCCAATAGGAGGATTTCTGGCTTCTCTCGTATTAGATTAGACCCTGTGAAACACAGACTTATATTCCATAGTAAAATAATGTCTGATATCCATGATTACTAGGAGTAGTTTATAAGTAAAATTGGGCATATAAATCACGCAGTAAGCTCCACCTGGTGGTGACCACATGGAGCTAGAATGAATCAACTACAGTACTGTGCAAAGAAAGTCAAGGTCTTTACACCCCTGTCTCAGAAAAATATAGAATCAACCTAAGATAAAACACATTATGAAATAATCGGCAATTAATGTTGTCCATTAAGATTTAAAAATAAAGATGACATATGAATGCATAAATTAAAATTCATAGCCTGCCAATTGAGACATGATGATTGTTGACACAATTTGATCAGTAGTGATGTTCTTTAACAGTGATTATTATATTTAAAATGTAATGGTAATTGAATTTGATCAATCAAAATCCTTTGACCAATAGGAAAATGTATTGAGCATGTTTAAAAATTGCTATTGATCACTTATAATAGTTGTGATGTATTTGCCTCAATCAAAGAAGATGATAGCGCACCCCTTGGGGCTAATAAGCTATAGTGGGTGCAATGTGGAAAGAACGCAAGTTCAGTATAATTGTGAAAAAATCCACTGCACACCGATATGCTTTTTAAGAAAGTGAGTATTTTAATTGTGACAGAGGGGCAATAATCACCATACCATACACCTAATCTCAAAAGAACATACTCAATGAATGTTTAACATAAGATCAAAAATGTAACCAGATGTTATATTATTGCAACGTTTCGGCGAACTGCCTTTCTCAAGCATACATCTAGTATAGGGTAGCAAGAGCAAAAAATAAGTTGTAGATAAAGTAGTGGTATGCTTATGCAAGATCAGTGGGTGAGTAGTATAAGAAGGGCTGGTAGCAGAAAGGTAAATACAAAGGCTGATAGGAGCCAATAGAACCCCAATGTGGGGGGTGTTAGGACAAGCTAGCGGCGTCAGTGAGAAGCAGGTAACGGACAGGACGTCCGGGGATCAAAGGAAGCGCTTGATCCCCGCCCTTCTTATACTACTCACCCACTGATCTTGCATAAGCATACCACTACTTTATCTACAACTTATGTTTTGCTCTTGCTACCCTATACTAGATGTATGCTTGAGAAAGGCAGTTCGCCGAAACGTTGCAATAATATAACATCTGGTCACATTTTTGATCTTATGTTAAACATTCATTGAGTATTTTTCTTTTGAGATTAGGTGTATGGTGTGGTGATTATTGCCCCTCTGTCACAATTAAAATACTCACTTTCTTAAAAAGCATATCGGTGTGCAGTGGATTTTTTCACAGTGATGTATTTGCCTGACATGGATGACCATTATTTGTAATAGCACATTTAACGTGTCGTTCATAGATTATCAACAGTTATTTAAATTGGTATGAAATAGATTTAATTTCTAAGATCAATCATTTTATTAATGGTATGCTCAGGAAACTCAGTAATGTCTTTCAGTGAGCAAGGAAATATTGCATTTTTCATTAGAAAAGGCACAGAAGAAGAATAAGAAAAGAATTGGGCCTCATGTATGAATACTGTCTAGTAGAGATGGCCGAATTTCTCCCAAAAATTCGGTTCGGTCACTTCGCGAATTTTCCCCAAAATTCGTTTCGGTCTGAATTACTTCGGCACGAATCACGTTAAAAACAGCTATTCCAGGCTGCCCAGAGCTGCAGGGTGCTGTAGAACGTTGTTTCCATGCTTAAATATGCAGAGGGCGCTTGGTTTGGTCTTCATACAATTGTTGGTTTTAGTATGACACGCACATGACTGCCGCCGCTCTTAAATCGCTTCACT
>JAODAL010044641.1:0-32681 GCA_025379985.1 Phyllomedusa bahiana | reverse complement strand
GTAAATGCGGGGGGGGTTTCATGCGTGGCCCGGGACAGGTAAAAGTCAATTCCAGTGAAACAAAATTTGGTGGTTAAAAGGGCCCCTTTTTTCCCGGCCCCTTTTTTAAATGTGGAGGTCACCCTTTTGGGGTCATGCTGGGGCCGGGAAAAGGTTAAGCCCAATGTCCGTGAAACTAAAATGGGGGTGAAAGACCCTTTTTTTTCCGGAAAAACTTTTTAAATGTGGGGGGTCTTTAATTTTTGGGGGCTCATGCTGCTTTCCCCGGGAAACAGGATATTCAATGCCAGTTCAAGAACATGATGGTTCAAACCCATACGGCCTTCTGGAAACTTTTTAAATTTGTGGGTGAAGCGGGTTTTTAAGGGCGGGCGTGGAACAAGACGGGAAATATTAAATGCTCTGTCCTTTTTTTCTGTGTTTTTTATCACCTTATGTGTTGCCTAAGATGTACACTATCCATTTGACGTTGTGGATTTTAATTTTTTGCTTCCCCCCACCTTTTTTGGGGTGTAAAAAAATAAAGGGTTTTTTGTTGCTCTCCCATAGCCCTTTAAATGGTAAACCCGCGCATTTTCGATCTCACTATCGAAAAACCTTTATCATAGCGGCCGACTTCGACTATCGATCGATCTGAAGCCAACTCAATCGCCAAGCACTAGTTTTTTTTGTTTGGGTAGCTACAAAAAAACCGCCCTTTTAAAACCTAAAATAAAAATTTTTCCTGAACCAAATTTTCATGTCCAAAGGGTTAATTAAGCCTTTTATTTGCTTTTTTACTTTAAATAAAACCCCAACAGGGGTTTTTTAAACGGCAAAATAAAAAAAAAATTTTTTCCCCTGGCCATTTGGGGAAAGCGAAAAATTTAAAAAAAAAAATTTCCAAAGGGGGTTTCCCCAACTTTTTTAACGGGGGTTCATTTGGGAGTTTAAAAAAACAGGGTGTATATTTATCTATAAAAATTTTCTTTTCATAAAACCCGGGGGGGTCTTTTACTTTTTAGAACAAACAGTATTTTCAGACAAAAGAGGTGGCAGTGGCAAAAAACATTTTTGGGAACGGCCCGGGTTGGGCGAGCACAGCAAGGGGACGTCGCAGAAAGGGGTCACTCGTGAGGCCAAAACTCCCGGGCGCCCCATCTAGCCCCTTTGTGTTTTTCAAAACCCCAAAGGGGTTTCTTAAAGGGTTTTGACTAGGTCCCCTTTTTCCTCCCAGTTTAAAATCGACAACCCCAGCCAAGGGGCGGGGGGAAACCCTTCATACACAACCCTTATTGGGAAAGGGCCCGGGAGGGGGTCAGGTCCCTCACCTTTCCTCACCCGCCCCCCCCCAAACTGGGTTTTCCCTCACCCAGAATCTACTATGTGGTCGGGCCAGCGCCACTATATAGCGAGGATAAGCAATTTTGAGGGGGGCATCAGCGCTACTTTGGCAGGGGAAGAAAGGGGGCCCAAATATCCCAGTTTCTTCCCAGTAGGGGGAAAGTTTAATGGGGAAGTGGCATGGGGGGTTTCATGTTTTTTGAGAGGCAGCCTCGAAAACCAAGACCGGTAAAGAGGACAGCGGGAAAACGATGAAACACAAATAGATGATAAAGTGGGCCGCCCCGCACTTGGAGCCGGGTGGGAAAGGGGCTTCATAAACCGTCAGGAGAAGGGGGCGTCAGCTTCCCCGTCAGGCGGGCAGCACAGCCACAAGTGGGTCTGTGGCCCGGGGAGTCAGCGGGGGGAAAAGCCGCAGGTGAGGTCGGGGGGCCAAGGGGCCAGGGGTAAAAAAACCGCTTCGCGGGGTCCAAAAAGTAGCGCCAGGGCTCAGGGCAGCGCGGCAGTAGTCACTCAGTGGGGAGCTTTGGGGCGGTAAAATCCGATACTCCCCGGGGTGTGGCAGTTCTTTGCAAAAAACCGGGGAACCAAAATTTTGGTATATGTAAAATTTCTGTGGGCAGAAAGGAAGCTGGCCGGGGAGCTAACTTTGGGCCCCAAACCCCGGGCGTCAACAAAAGCAGCGTCACCACCCCGGTGGCCTGGGAGAAACAGGGCTCAAATGGGGGGTCCATCCTGCCCCCCGCCTAAAAGAAAAAACCACCCAGAAACCCCGCCCAGGGGGGCCCGCTGCCTTTTGCACCAGCCCAAGGGCTCCACCACCTCTGCAAAAGGGGAGCGTTTCTTTTTGACATCACTGCCGGTCCAGATGCTCCTCTCCTCGCTACTAAATGGCGCCAGCATCGTTCACGAGGCAAATTGCAAAGGAGAAACAGTATGCGCCCAAACCCATCCTAAGGTGCAGCGCGACCGGCCCTTCCATGTTTTTGGGTTATTGAGTCCCCCCCTTTTTTCCAAATGGTGGACTCAGCCCCAAATTCAAGAACTAATGGCTTGTCCCGGGAGCCGAGATGGATTTTTTCCAACCTAATTTCTTTTCCAAAAAGGGGGAAAACCAGCACGTCAAAAATATGTAGAACAGAAGGGGGGTCAGTCCTTTTTTTACTTATCGGTTTTTTCCAAGGGCAGGGCACGCGACTCTGGACTTTTAAATTTTCGGTAAAGGGCCAGAAACTTTCCCTTTTTAACGGCCCAGGGGTTGAAATTTTCCTTCCTGCCCGGCACACCCCAAAAAATTGGATAGGAAACCCCGCTTTCCTCCCCCCCACGTTGGGGAAACCTGCCCCTGCGCCAATGCCCGCCTCCTCCTCCGCCCCCACACCACCATCTCAGCCCCCACAAGTACTGCTCCACCATACCCCCAAGGGTTGGGGGCACAGCGGTGTCACGCGTTCTACCTGGCATTTCCTCGGCAACGAATTTACACAGAGGAGGAACTGCTCCCGTCCCGCACAAGAAAAACGATGTGTGGGCCCTTTTTCCGCGCCAAAATGCAAATCGGAAACCCTTTGGTTTTACGGGCAAGGAGGAACAAGGTGTCCGCGCTGCACCGAGGAGGGAAAGGTCCCGCGCCCCCCGCATAAACCAAATGTTTAATCTGGTTTTTGGGAAAAGGTTTTTCCCGAAGTCTTCCCACCGATCCCTTTAGAACATTCCCGAAAAAAGGCCAAAAATGTGCCCTGCCCCTTTTTCCATTCGTTTCAAACCAGGAACACCCTCCCGAGTTGCAGCGGCAGAACGCCTCCCCCAACACACTCTATAAAGCGATGGGTTTCCCCCCCCTGGGGAAATTCCCGCCTGACATGGGGGACCGGGCGAAAAGAAAAAGAGAAAGGCCATTAAAGATTTTTTTGATGATCCAGGGAGACAGAAGTACCCCCCCCTTTAACTTTGATGCCCGCCAGTTTGGGAGCTCATGCGTGACACCTGCCCCTTTGTTGAGGGGCCAAACCCAGACGACGTTTTTTGTTTAGTCGCCCCGGGGCACGGGATGAATAACGTCCCTTCCACCCGCTTCAAAAGTCCTGGAACAGGAAAGCTGAAAAATCTTTCTGGTCAGGGGGACCCGGGGACTGGGGACTACATCCGTTTGGGCCAAAAAAAAGAGGGCCCCGGGGGGGACGAAATTTGGGGGAGGAGGGGGAGGACATTTTGGGGCAGAAGCATTTTCTGGGGAAAGAAAAAGGATTTTTTTACCCGGTTACAAAAGAGGAGGGGCAGGAGTAGCTGGGGGGGGGTGGATGGAATTAGGAAGACGAGCAGATGACCCCCCCAAACACTGTGGCAGTATAAAAGTGGGAAAAGGAGGCAGGGGGGGCCCCCCGAGGCACTTGTGCAGATGGCCCCAGCATGGGTTATTTGGCCC
The DNA here is from genome assembly GCA_025379985.1 of Phyllomedusa bahiana. Classification (NCBI taxonomy): domain Eukaryota; kingdom Metazoa; phylum Chordata; class Amphibia; order Anura; family Hylidae; genus Phyllomedusa; species Phyllomedusa bahiana. The sequence continues at coordinate 28,933 of JAODAL010044641.1, read as the reverse complement.
CCGGGTATGACAAACCGAATAATTTACACCGGGAGAGGGAGGGCTTTTGGCTCTCCACCCTATTGGACCCCCTTACCGGTCCCCAAAATTTAAAAGGGCCCTTTTTCCCCCGCTATTGGAGGGAAAACAAACTCAAATACTATAGGGAAATCCTCCCCTAAACAGTTGGGCCGCTGCCTATTTTCGGCATCGTCCCTCCTCTGAAAGGGCCCGACCGGGGTTTTTCCCCAGCGTCCCCGTACAAACCCCCGCAGCTACGGGGGGAAAGGGGGGGGGTAGGAGCAGTACCAGCTCCATCCCGAGTTTAAACCCAAATCTGGAGTTTACTTTATGACCCGCTTCCTTTAACCCCCCCCTATTTAGGAGGGGAGTCGCCCGCACAGCCGAGGGCCTGGGGCAGTCCCTGAACCAAACCCGGTTGTGGCCTTCTTGGGGCCGCAAACCCCGCCACCCAGTTTAGAAGATCCAAATGGACACTGGGGGCCCCAAAGGGTGTGTGGCCACAACTTGCCGAGTTTGCAAATGGAGAAGCGCCTTTCCCGACCAATATGGCAAACAAGCGGGGGTTCAGGCGGGGGGGGGCCCTCCCTTACCCCCAAAGGGGAAAAACCCCCTTTTCCCCCGGGAAATTTGGAACGATACCTTTGTCAAGATGAATACAGGGGTGGGGTCCCCAGGATTTCCACACACCCAATGCCCCTTTGGCCCCCAGTCTGGGTTAAAACTACCTGCCCAGCCACTATCTGATGGGCCGGGCCAACCCCCGGAAGCCCCACATCTGCCAGTTTCTCCATCCCGCCCTACCACCATCTTTAAACCCGGGGCTTGGGATTGGGCCCCCCAATCAACACTCCGGGCAAAAGTGCCCTCATGACCTCAAACTGCTTCACTGTTTTCCGTTTCCGGGGCATCCACACTGTGTCATTTGTGCCACTGCCCGAAACCCCATCTGCTTTCGTGGCTTCTGGGCCCTGTCCCCCCACACAGTTATTGTGCCAAAAGCCTGACCTCATGCGCTGCCCCCGTGACCCCCCCCTCAATCATTGTTCCACTCCCGGGCTTTCCCCCCTGTTTTGCCACCTCCAAAAATGTCATTGTGCCCCTCTCGACCTCTGCTGCTGCTGTACTCCCGCCGTGCCCTCCAAAACTGTGTCATTGGGGCCAAATGGGGCCCGACCCTCATTCTGGGGGGGGTGCCGCCGTGACCCTCCGCTCTCAGTCAAATTTTTCCATTCCCGTGGCTTCCTCCTGTTTTGCCACCTCCAGAATGTTTATTGTTTAACCCCCTGAACTCATCTGCTGCTGTCGTGACCTCCACACTGTGTGATTGTGGGCCCTCTGTGGCCTAAAAACTGTTTTTGCTGCCCCCCAGAATGTCATTGTGCCACTGCCTGTCTCAATACTGCCCAACCGCCTGACCCCCCACACTGTGTGAAATTTTGCCACCGTGGCCCCAATACTGTTTTTTGCCGCCTCCAAATGCATTGTTGGGCCCCGGCCCCATTTTCCCTACTGCTGCCCGGGGTGACCTCCACACCTGTGTGATTGTCCACTCTGTTGGGCCCAAAACTGTTTGCCCCTCCAAATTCATTGTCCACTTCCTGAACTCAAAGCTGTACTGTTGTGACCCCCCACACCCGTATCATTTTTGCCCCTCCCGTGGCCTAATACTTTTGTTGGGGGGCCCCCTCCAGAATGTCATTGTGCCCCCTGGGCCGGGTTTTCAAAGCTGCCCGCTGTTCCCTGACCTTTCCCCATGTAACATTTTTTGCCACTCGTGGGCCCAAACTGTTTTGGGCCCCCTCCAGAATGTCATTGGGGCCCCTGCCGATCTCATGCTCTGCTTTTGTGACCTCCACACCGTAAACCTTGTTTCCAAACCCGTGGCCCAATACTGTTTTTTTAAAAACCCCCCTCCAGAATGTTTATTGTGCCACTGGGCCCGACCCCCATTTCCCGCTGCCGGGGTGGGTTTACCTCTGCTCTCTAAGTGTGCCCCTCCCTTTGGGAATCCTCGGGGTTTTGCCCCCTCCGAAGGGCAATTTTGGGCCCCGCCTGACCTCATGCTTGCTGTTGGGTGCCGCCGTCACCCTCCACACTCCCGTCACTAATGTTTCCACCTGAGCTCTCAGCTTTTTTTTTTTTTCCCAGCTTTTGCTGGCATAAAATTTTTTCAGGCTACAACCCCCTTTTAATTTTTTGGGCAGTTTTTGCCCTCTTAAGTGCCCAGGGAATTTTAAGTGAAGCGATTCTAGAGCGGGGGGCAGTCAACCGCTGTCATCCAAAAACACAACATTGAGGGAAAACCAAACCAAGCTCCCCTCCCTATTTTAAACATGGCACAACGTTCTTAAAAGCACCCCCGCAGGCTCTGGCAGCCTGGAAATAGCTTCTTTTTAACGCGATTTTTTCCCGAAAAAATTCGGACCGAATTTAAATTTTTTTCGGGAAAAATTTGGGGAAGTGAACCCAAACGAATTTTTGGGAAATTTTTCCATCTCTATTATAAAACCCCTTAAATGTTGTTGGCTTTTGTTCCATCCAAAATTTCCTTGAGATGGGAAAATCAACAAAGGGAAACATAAAGTAAATGGCCTACTCAGGATAAAATATCTTTGTAGGGGTGAAAACTTTTCACGAATTTACAACTTTAAAATTTTTGGGTTCTTTTTCAGAACGCCAGGGTTTTTAAGCAAAAAAAAAATTCATTGTAAATATGTTACATTGAAGTCAAAGGGAAAGTCAACAACAAACCCACAGCGTTTCCACTAGAAAAAGTGCCATTTCTTTGGTTTAAGCTGCCGGGCCTTTAGAGCAGGCTATATAAAAGGGGGAGAAGGGGAGCACAGGTTTTTGTAAAAATTTTTTAAGCAAAATTTTCTGGTAAAAAGGATGTCTGTGTAAAAAAGCAGAGAAAATACTAAAAAAGCAAGTAAAAGTCCTGCTTATCTTACCTAAATACAGTGATTGACACTTTGCACTGTTAACAAATTGATGCAGGGGGGAAACGTCAAAATTGTGCAGATGGGTCAGATAGACCCTTTAAAATTCTATTAAAAGGGGCCCCAAATTTTGGGATTTTTTTCAGGAATCCCCTTTTCCAAATCATATCACCCTCTACATCACAAAATCCAGCTTCTCTCCCTCTTTCATATTGTGTTCTCTGAAAGGGTAGTATAAAACACTTGAAAAAGGTTTAGCTTTAAAAGGGGGTTTTTTCAGTACTGACTTTCCCCAGACATCTGAAACTTCTCTTTTCCTACAAAATGCAAAAAAAGAACAAAGTCTCCCTCCCATTAGGCTTGTCTTTTCCCCAAATGAAGACGTTGAGAAATGAAAAGGGGAAAAATTTACACTCTGCAGAAACCCCCGCAATGGTCAGGGTTTTCAAAATTTTGGGGAAACCCCTCACCTCCCTTCCATAAGCCCTTGGAAACCCCAAAAAACCCCGTTTTAAAAGAAAGCCCGAAATGATGACAAAAAATGTAAGATATGCCCCCCGCCTTTTCCCCCCACTGTTATGAGCAGGAGGGAGAGGCGAAGAGACAGCATAAGGGCTGTGTTATATGGGAGGGAGAGTAATCTTTGCAATAAAAACTGAGTAGTTGCCCAGATTCCCTTTACAAAAAAGCTGCACTGTGAGAGGGGCAATTTAGAAACTCAGGCAGCCTTTTTTTTACACAACTCAAGAGAAAAGTGAAAGCAAAGAAAAACATATACACAGGGGCAGCCAGCACAGAAAGCCCCGTTTTCAATTTAATTGTCACATAGGCTCAGAGGGGATGCAGAACAACCAATCCCCGCAGTAGGGGTTTTAAACCCACCCCATTTGGGGGAGTCCGACCATGGCTGAACCAAATTAAAACAACCAATCACAGCAAAGGGGGGGTTTGGGGCCCAACCCCAAAGGGTTCAGAATTTTGCTCAGACAAAACCCCATATTAGCTAACACCCGTATTTTGCTAAAACTAATTTAATTTTTGGTTTAAAAAAAAACAAAAGGTTTATTTTTTCTGTTTCCCCCACTACAAAAATATATTTTTTTAGCGAGAAAAACCCCTTTAAGATCTGCACCACAGATCTATTTTAATGTAAAATTTTTTTTTTGCAAGAGTATGGAAAAATAAATTTTTAAAAAAAAAAAGATTCCCCGTAAAAGAAAACATTTAGAAAATATTAAGAATTTAAAAAATATTTTTGGCTATTCTTTAAAAAATTTAAAATTCTTACCAAGAGTTCCCCATAAGATGAAAGCAGGCCAGCTCCATATGCCTTAATAGATCCATTCTGCTTGCACAGTCCAAACTCAATGGTGAACCAGTAAACCTGGAACAATTTTTAATCGTTTTACAACATACCTTGTTATGCTTCTTGATTTCTATATATACCCTGTGCAGGAACATTGCTCAATGTTGAAATTCTGCTTCTCAATAAACACTTAAAATTACAGGACACCTTAACTTTTACATATTCTGTGAATGGAAAGTAAGAATCCAAGAAGCTGTTTTTAAATAATTTATTTACAGGCATTTTTACCCGATTTGATTTAATATCTTATTCTATGGCACGAGCTAGAATGAATTTATAGGTGACATATTAGGGGAGTGAATATACCCACAATCCATTCTGATTACTTATACAGTGCCTTGCGAAAGTATTCGGCCCCCTTGAACTTTTCAAACTTTTGCCACATTTCAGGCTTTAAACATAAAAATTCAAATTTTAATTTTTTGTGAAGAATCAACAACAAGTTGGGACAGCAATTGTGAGAGTGGAACGAAAATTTATTGATAGTTTTAAACTTTTGTAAAAAATAAAAAACTAGAAAAGTCGTGCAATATTATTTGGCCCACTTACTTTCATGGCAGTAAACTCAAAGTTCTTGAGAAGCTCTGAATGATCCATGTTTTCCTAAATGACTGATGATGATAAATATAATTTAAGATGCGAATTGATTCTAACAAGTGAATTCTTTAGAATTATGCAGGAAAACTTCGGTTTCGGGGGAACGAAGTCGAAATAATTTTTGGGACCTTGGTGAACGAAGTGTGCTTTTGATTGATAAAATGGCTCGCGAGCACATGGCGTTACATGGCAAAGCACACTCTGAGGAAGAAGGCATACCTGCCATGACATGAGCAGAAATGAAGCCAATCAGTAGACCGCGGGATTCTGTGACTCACCGCCGCACATATAATCCGGGCGCGACCCGGAGCTCACACCTCCCTACCTCTCTCTGTGCTCATCAGGGAAGGTGCTGGCCTGCGCCTGATTGTGATAGCTCTCACTGAAGAACTGATTTTATACAGCGTGTTTTTTGTGGGTGTCTCACTTGTTCTCAGACACTGTTCTCAATTATGTTCATTTCGGATTTTTGGGGTATTGATCTGAAATCCAGTGTGGCTGTCCACTCAACTGCATATACATTCAAAATCCAAGAGGATCTAAGCCAGTTCCTGTTGGATTTCATTTAAAAGAAACACAGCGTTTTTAAATACAACAAACCAATTCATTATGGCTGCTCATTCTATTGAGCTATTTTTACATCCAGAGGTTATTTTAAGCTGTTTTAGCAGGTGTGCTAACCCAAGAACCCGTCATTTTCGACGCCAAAAATATATAAATTTTTCCTGTAGCATAATTTCACAAGCGTAGTAATTTACAATTTTATCTCTTGTTGAGTGGCATAAAAAACACCAATTGTAACACGGCTACAAATCTTACTAGTTGTGGTGGCCCCAATTGCTTGGCGCCATTTACATCCAGGTTACATTAAGCGTTGTTTGCTGGTGCGCGACCCCAAGAAACCGTCATTTTTCAATGACATAATACATACATTTATCCTGTAGCATAATTCCACAACGATAGGTTAATTACAATTTTATCTCTTGTTGTTGCGTAGAAAACACGCAATTGTAACACGCACAAAGCTACTAGTTTTGGTGGCCCAATTGTAATGCCGCAATTTACATCCAGGTTAAATAAGCGTTCCTTTGCTGGTGTGCTGGACCCCAAGAAACCGTCATTTTTAATCCAAAATACATACATTTTTCCTGTAGCAGAATCACAAGCGAAGGTTAAATTACAATTTTAATCTCTTGTTGTGGTGGCCGTAGAAAACACGCAATTGTAAAACGCTACAAAGCAACTAGTTTGGGTGGCCCAATTGTTCGCGCGGACACCAATTTACATCCAGGGGTTAATTAAGCGTTGTTGTTGCCTGGTTGCTGACCCCAACTAAACCGTACATTTTCAACGCCAAAATACATAATTTTTCCTGTAGCATAATTCACAAGCGAAGGTTAATTACAATTTATTCTCTTGTTGTGTGCGTAGAAAACACCGCACTTGTAACCACCTACATAGCAACTAGTTTTGTGCCCAATTGTTTGGACCAATTACATCCAGGGGTAATTAAGCATTGTTTCTGGTTGGCTGACCACCCAAGAACCGTCATATTTCAACGCCAAAATATATACATTTTTCCTGAAGCATCAATTCACAAGCGAAGGTTTAATTACAATTTTATCTCTTGGGTGTGGCGTAGAAAAACACGCAATTGTAACAACGCTACAAAAAGCTAATAGATGTGGTGGCCCGAATTGTGTTGGCGCAATTTACATCCAGGGTGAAATTAAGCCGTGTTTTGCTGGTGTGGCTGACCCCAAGAAACCCGTCCATTTTCACTGCCAAAATATAGTACATTTTTTTCCTGTAGCATAATTCACATGCGAAGGTTTAAATTACAATTTTTATCTCTTGTTGTTAGCGTAAAAAACCCATTGTAACACGCTACAAAGCTACTTAGTTTTGTTGGTTGCTCAATTCTTTTGCGCAATTTACATCCAGTGCTTAATTAAGCGTTGTCTGCAGTTGTACTCAGTAAAAAGAAACTTGTATTTTTTCACCCCACGAGAAGAAATCTGTAACATATTTCATATTCCAAAGGTTACTTACGCCTGTTGTGTTTTAATTCAGTAAAATACACAGAGTTTTTAAACCACATACAAGTAAATTTTTCCGTCATGCCCATTTGTGGAGCGCAAATATAAATCCAAGGGGGTTTACCAACTTCTTAGTGGGTTCATTTGGCATCAAATACAGGGTGTGTATTTATCTTATACAGATATCTCATCAAACAGGAGTCTGTACATTTTCGGAGACAAAAAACAAAGAGTATGTCAGAGCAGAAGAGGCAGCTCTTCACCTGCGAGGGCAGAGGCACAAACATATCCAGCCCAGTTCCGCAGCACAGCAAGGGGACGTCGCAGCAGGGGGTCACTCGGTGAGGCACACACTGCCCTGTCACCTAGCGCCGTGAGTTACCAGCAACCCAAGGGTTTCTTGATTGGTTGACTAGGCATCCACTTCCTCCCAGATGACATCTGACCACCCCAGCCAAGAGTCCGTGGGATCGTCAGACACAACCCTTAGTTGGCATGGCCTGGAGCGGGTTCAGTGCCCCCACCTGTCCTCAACCCGCTCTTCCCATCCGGTTCCCTCAGCCAGAGATCTACTATGTGACCCTGGGCTTCAGGGCCACTCTATAGCGAGGATGATCAATTTGAGGAGGGGCAGTCAGACAGCTACTTTGCACGAAGAAATGGCCAATATCCCATGCTTGCCTTGCAGTAGGCGCAAGTATAGATGTTGAGAGTGGCATAGGAGGTCCAATGTTGTGAAGGGTCAGCCTCTGCATACAAGACCGGTGATGAGACAGCAGTGACGATAAACACTATAGAGATGATGTAGCGACCGCACTTGGAGCTGTTAAGGCAAGGCATCATCAACGTCTGGAGAAGAGGGCGTCAGCTTGCGCGTCAGGCAGCGGCGCAGCCAGCAAGTGGGTCGTGTCTGTGATGCAGCAGGATAGCACGAGTGAGGTCGGAGCCAAAGCGGGCCACAGTGTAAAAGAAAAACCCGCTTCGCAGGTCAAGAAAGATAGCGCACCGGGGCTCAGCGAGGCAGCGGCGGCAGTAGTCCCCCACTAAGTGCGGAGTGTTCGTAAAATCCGATATCGCCCCGGTGTGCATTCTTTGCTAAGACCAACCGGAGAGCCGAATATGGTATATGTAAGACTCTGTAAGCAGAAAGTAAGCGTGGGCCAGAGCTAACGTTGGCACCACGGCCCTGGCGTCAACACATGCAGCGCACCCAACCGGTGGCCCATGGTAAGAAACGTGGCTCAAGATGATGTGGTCCATCCTTCCCCGCCGCAGCAGACAGCATCAGCAGCGCCCAGCTGCAACGCATGCCATTGCAGAGCCAGTTCAAGCTCCACCACCTCTGCAGAAGGAGCTGTTTCTCTATGACATCAGCTCCCGGTCCAGATGCATCCTGCTCCTCCGCTACTCATACAACCACAATCGTTCAGCGAGGCGATTTCAAAGAGACCAACAGTATGCTTCCAACCATCCTACATGCCGCAGCTACCGTGCTCCTGTCCAAGTTGTTTGTACAGCAGTCCCCCTCCCTATCCAAATGGTGGAATCTGCAACATTCAGAGAACTAATGCTTGGGCCGAGCTGAGATGGAGAGTTCCAAGCATAATTTTTCTTTTCCAAAAAAGGCATACCAGCACGTCTTAAATATTAGGAACAGAACGTGGGCCAGTCCTTAAAGCTTATCGGTTTTGTTCCAAGGTGGCACGGCAGTGCGGGACAAGTTCTGGAAATGCTGTAACTACGGTTCATGGCCAGTACATGTCCTTTACGTGCCCACTGGGGAATTGCTTCCGGCCAAGCACCCCAAACAACTTGGACATGAGGACCCGCATTCTCCTCCACGTTGTCAAACTGCTGCTCCTTGCTCCAATTCCGCCCCTCCTGCGCCACCACCACCACCATCTCTGCCTCCACAAGTAACTGCTCCATCATACCACATTTGTAGGGCAACAAGAGGGGATCACGCAGTTCACACCTGGCTTGCCTCGGCAACGAAGTCACACAGAGGAGAACTGCCTTTCCGCGTCATGCACAAGAAATTGATTGTGTGGCTTTCATCCGCGCAACTGCAAATCAGGAACCAATGGTGATGGGATCAATGGGAGAACATGGTGTCCCGCCAGCGCTGCACCGAGGAGGGATGGTTCCATGGCGCCCTGCATGGCGGCACTTGTTTCATCTGGTTGGTGAAAAGGTTCCTGAATCTTCCACCGATCTTCAGAACATTCTGAAATGGCCAGGAAACATCATTGCACTTTATCCATTCGTACAAAGCCAGACACACCCTCCTCGAGTGCAGCGGCAGAACGCCCTCACCCCAACCCCTCTGATATCGATGTTTTTTCCACCCTTGAATTCCAGCCTGCCATGTTGGACCGAGGTGTAAGACAGAGAATGCCATTAACGATTTTTGATGAACCAGGCAGACAGAAATACTCCCCTGTGGTAACTTTGATGTCCAGCCAGTGGAGCCTCAATGCTGACACCTGCCGTTGTTGAGGAGACCCATTCGAAGGAGGCGATGTTATTTGTCAATCGCCAACTACAACAGATAATAACTCATTCCACTGCATCAGTCCTGAACAGATGCAGAAAAATCTGTCTGGCAGGGGACTGAGACTGCGACTACTCTCGTCGGCCACATGAGTCCGGCTGGGACTGAAAAGGAGGAAAGGAGGAGGAGACATTGAGCAGAAGCATTGTTGGTGAAATGAAGTGATTTTCTACCCATCGTTTGACAAGATGAGTAGGAGCAGGAGCCGCTGGAGAGGTGATGGGATATGAGGAAGATGAAGGCAGAATGACCCCCAAGCACCATGGCAGATACATGGAAATGGAGGCAGGAGCCCCCGGAGTCACTTGTGCAGATGGCCCGCAGCATGCTTATTTGCCTGCTAGTGACAGCCGAATAGTCAACATCCGCAGAGGATGACTTCTGGCTCCTCCACCCATGGACCCTCACTACTGGTCCAAATGGGAGCCTTTTTCCCACTATTGAGAGGGAGGACAAAATCAAATACTAGTAGGAAATCCTCCATAATCATTGGCCCTGCCTATAGTGCGGCATCGTCCCTCCTCTGACAGGTCTGACCTGGTTCCTCAGCGCTCACGTACTACACTTGCCACGCGCCTGCTGGGGGAAGGTGGGAGGGTAGGACATACCAGCTCCATCAGCAGTAACCTAAGTCTGGAGTCACTGATGAGCAGCTTCCTTCACCCGCCTAGTGAGGAGGGTAGTCGCCAGCAGCAGCAGCAGGACCTGGAGCAGTCCCTGAACCAACAGGTGGTGGCCTACTTGGACAGCACTCTGCCACCCCAGTTAGAAGATCCGCTGGACTACTGGGCAGCCAAACTGGATGTGTGGCCGCAACTTGCCGAGTTTGCAGTGGAGAAGCTGTCCTGCCCGGCCAGTAGTGTGGCATCAGAGCGGGTGTTCAGTGCGGTGGGGGCCATCGTTACCCCAAGGAGAACCCGCTTGTCCACGGGAAATGTGGAACGACTGACCTTTGTCAAGATGAATCAGGCGTGGATCGGCCAGGATTTCCACACACCAATGCCTTAGGCGTCAGACTACATCAGCCATGACGCCTCCACCCAAACTGTTGAGAAATTAGTCTGGGTTCAAACTACCTGCCTCAGCCACTATTCTGATCGCCGCCACCCGCCTGATGCCCACACATCGCTGACTGTTTCTCCATCTGCCACCAACCCTCTTTACAGGGACTGGTATTGCCACCCACCTCCACACTCTGTCATTGTGCCACTGTCTGACCTCATGCTGCTGCTGTGGCTGCTGCCGTGACCTCCACACTGTGTCATTGTGCCACTGTCTGACCTCATGCTTCTGCTGTGGCTGCTGCCGTGACCTCCACACTGTGTCATTGTCCCACTCTGTGGCCTACTCCTGTTTTTGCCACCTCCAGAATGTGATTGTGCCACTGCCTGACCTCATGCTGCTGCTGTGGCTGCTGCCGTGACCTCCACACTGTGTCATTGTGCCACTGTCTGACCTCATGCTGCTGCTGTGGCTGCTGCCGTGACCTCCACACTGTGTCATTGTCCCACTCTGTGGCCTACTCCTGTTTTTGCCACCTCCAGAATGTGATTGTGCCACTGACTGAACTCATGCTGCTGCTGTGGCTGCTGCCGTGACCTCCACACTGTGTCATTGTGCCACTGTCTGACCTCATGCTGCTGCTGTGGCTGCTGCCGTGACCTCCACACTGTGTCATTGTGCCACTGTCTGACCTCATGCTGCTGCTGTGGCTTCTGCCGTGACCTCCACACTGTGTCATTGTGCCACTGTCTGACCTCATGCTGCTGCTGTGGCTGCTGCTGTGACCTACACACTGTGTCATTGTGCCACTGTCTGACCTCATGCTGCTGCTGTGGCTGCTGCTGTGACATACACACTCTGTCATTGTGCCACTGTCTGACCTCATGCTGCTGCTGTGGCTGATGCCGTGACCTACACACTCTGTCATTGTGCCACTGTCTGACCTCATGCTGCTGCTGCTGTGACCTCCACACTGTGTCATTGTGCCACTCTGTGACCTATTCCTGTTTTTGCCACCTCCAGAATGTCATTGTGCCACTCTCTAACCTCATGCTGCTGTGGCTGCCGCCGTCACCTCCACACTCTGTCACGAATGTTGCCACCTGAGCTCTCAGCTTGTTTTTTTCCAGCTTTCTCTTTCTGGCATGACTTTATCAGGCAACATTCCTGCTTCAGTTTTTTGGTCAGTTTTGCCCTCTTAAGTGCCCAGGGAATTTTAGAGTGAAGCGATTCTAAGAGCGGCGGCAGTCATGTGCGTGTCATACTAAAACACAACATTGTATGAAGACCAAACCAAGCTCCCTCTGCATATTTAAGCATGGCACAACATTCTACAGCACCCTGCAGGCTCTGTGATGCCTGGAAATAGCTGTTTTTAACGTGATTCGTGCCAAAGTAATTCGGAACGAAGTTATTTTTTGCCGAGAAATTCGGCGAAGTGAGCGAAACGAATTTCGGGAAATTCGCCTATCTCTAAATATAATCCACCTGTGTGTAATCAAGTCTCCATATAAATGCACCTGCTCTATGATAGTCTCAGGGTTCTGTATAAAGCACAGAGAGCATCATGAAGACCAAGGAACACATCAGGCAGGTCTGTGATACTGTTGTGGAAAAGTTTAAAGCCAAATTAATTCCCCTAACTTTAAACATCCCAATGATCATTGTGCAAGCGCTCATATTGAAATGGAAGAAGTATCCGATCACTGCCAATCTACCAAGACCCGGCTGTCCCTCTAAACTTTCATCTCAAGGAGACTGATCAGAGATGCAGAGTCTGTCCATAGGACAACAATCAGTCGTACACGGCACAATCTGGCCTTTATGGAAGAGTGGCAAGAAGAAAGCCATTTCTCAAAGATATCCATAAACATTCTTGTTCAAAGTTTGCCACAAGCCACCTGGGAGACAACAAACATGTGGAAGAAGGTGCTTTGGTCAGATGAAAGCAAAATCAAACTTTTTGACCACAATGCAAAACTATATGTTTGGCGTAAAAGCAACACAGTTCATCACCCTGAACACACCATCCCCACTGTCAAACATGGTGGTGGCAGCATTATGGTTTGGGCCTGCTTTTCTTCAGCAGGGACAGGGAAGATGGTTAAAATTGATGGGAAGATGGATGGAGCCAAATACAGGACCATTTTGGAAGAAAACCTATTGGAGTCTGCAAAAGACCTGAGACTGGGACGGAGATTTATCTTCCAACAAGACAATGATCCCAAACATAAAGTAAAATCTACAATGGAATGGTTCACAAATAAACGTATCCAGGTGTGAGAATGGCCAAGTCACAGTCCAGACCTGAATCCAATCGGGAATCTGTGGAAAGAGCTGAAAACTGCTGTTCACAAACGCTCTCCATCCAACCTCACTGAGCTCCAGGTGTGCACCAAGGAAGAATGGGCAAGAATTTCAGTCTCTCGATGTGCAAAACTGATAGAGACATACCCCAGCTGTAATAGCAGCAAGAGGTGGCGCTACAAAGTATTAACTTATGGGGGTCGAATAATTTTGCATGCCCCACTTTTCAGTTTTTTTTATTTTTTTACAAAAGTTTAAAATATCGATCAATTTTATTCCAATTCACAATTGTGTCCCACTTGTTGTTGATTCTTCACAAAAAATAAAAATTTCATATATTTATGTTTGGAGCCTGAAGTGTGGCAAAAAGTTGAAAAGTTCAATGGGGCCGAATACTTTCGCAAGGCACTGTACATAGTGAGCAAGACATGGAGGCTAGATACACTTGTGTACTACTGTATGTAAAATTTACCAAACATTTATCTAGATTACTATATGTATACCTCCCCATTCTCTAATGTTGTGTTTATGAAATATGAAGTACCCATTGCACCCCCCCAGGGTACCCTATTAACTAAGGGCATTTAAATTATTATCTTTATCCATAAATAGGTAAATCAAAGGAGAGGATGCTAAGACTAAAAGTCCCAAACTATGAGATGACGTTTCCTTGACAGATCTGTGAGGATCATGACAAAATTCATCCCCTTAGTTACTGTATTTTACCAAAATTCACCCCCAGTTATAGATGCCTGTGTGCTATGGAGGAGGAGGCTAGGAGCAATAGGTAAAACCCTGTCATACATATGTTATGTTAGTGTTGAAAAAGTTAAGTGGGCTCTGGGGGTTAATGTTTTTCCTTGAGATAATCACCATAAGGGTGTAGGGAAACTATGCTCCCTGGGAAAATAAAATAAGCTATAGAGAAGAGAGCTAGGTCTCAAGTGCCACCTACTTGGCTTAAGATGTTTCAAGGCTGTTTAATGGTCCAGATGTGGCTGAAAAGATTCTAATTATTTTAGAATTTATTGGTGGCACCAGAGACATAGCTCTCTTTCCAAGAGTTTATCTTTTATTTTTCCAGAGAGCATTACCTTGGGAACACTAAAACAATGCTGGATGACACAATTAAGATAATTTTTCTTCACTTGACTAATTTTACCTATAACATTAATCTAAACTTGTATATGAAGTGGCTTGGTAAAAATATTGCTATACACTAGTTGTTCCATTTCTTGATATACAAATGGATGTTCGATAATGATAATACATGGATACCTACAGTCGAGAGTTTTTCAATTTCTTCATCAGATGCTCCTAGTGATGCTAAACCAATATCCTGCAGAAAGAAACAACTTTATCATGAAGTTATATATAAGATAAGATAGCATTTAGCTATGTTTGACATGTAATATAAATTACTAAAAAGTGATACATTTATTCCAGGCCAATATCTTACCTGTGAAAACTGTGCAAACTCTTTATCAGCAAGCATAGGGATGTGGCCCAGCAGTTCATGGCAGCAGTCGCTTAATAATTAAAATATGTATACATTTTTTAACAATGGTTTGAAATATGTACACAAACTCATTCAGATTTAGCAAACAGTACATGCGTAGATAGAAGAGAGATAGGCTTACCCTTGTTGTGGCAGCTATTTCACCTGGTTTCCTCTAGTGATCCCCTGTATTCCTTGCTGCACGAACTTGCTCGTCCCTGACTTCTATCAAAGTTTTATCTGACCTGTTTGTTCTTGAGTGTAACTGTAGGTTTCATTTTAGATAAAATCTTTATATTTACATAATGGTATCTCTTGATTGCAAACTTTTGCTATGATTTGCCTACTGCTTTGTGATTGTTCTTGACTTTGCTAGATGTTGTTAAGGAAATCTGGTTACAGAATTCTGAATAATATAATTTAATTGTCTTCTATGCTCTACCATGCTTTTTGTTGATCTCCTGCTTCTTTAGGATTTACAAAATTATTTATATGGCCACTACATATTATAAGTTCCCATGAACAACTATCAGATACTAATTTAACACTAGGAACCAATCCCAAACTTTTATTTTGCTAATTTGTCATGAAATAATGAGGTAACAAGCCACATCGGACCATGTAACTGCTTCTTACTCAATTGCCCAAAAACTTTGGAGCCTGTAAAAACTGAGAGACTGTTTAAAATTACTGAAATTTCTAGATGGTTGGTGCAATATTTTTTGTTAAACCTTTATTACCCACAAACCAAACAAAGCTGAAAGTCTGTACTTCAATCGAATAATGGTAGTTTTTGTTTCAAATTAATTGTAGTTATATACAGAGACTAAATTACGAAAATGGTGTCTTACTGTTCAAATTTTTTTGTATATAGGTTACAGTATATTTCCTAACATTTTATTTATTTGCAACCTAGAAGTTCTAAGTCAGGGTGTGTTAAGACACTACCATTATATGTATGAACATAAATACAGTAGTGTTTTTGAAGGGGTTGTCCATTTAACCAAAAATTATAAAAACTCTGAGATTGCTTGTCTGAGTCTTCATTCATCTCTTAATAATGTTTCCTTTTATAATTTCGGATTTTCCTATGCTGTATGTAGTCTCTCTACTCTGCAGTCGAGCAGTAGCATTTCCTGTTTAAAAGCTGTTTCCCTTTGGCCTGTAGAACAACCATCCCCAAGATCCTTCACCATGCTGTCTATTTTCCTTCCTCCTAACCTTATTAAAAGTATGTTACAAAAGTGCCTAACAATGCTCCTAACAATGCTGAATATTCAGGGATGCTGGTATTTATAATAATGTTAAATACAAGTGACCAAATTCATACATGGCTGCCACTGTGTTATCTCTGGTTTTTAATCAGATTCCAAATAAATCTAGAGTGGAGAAAAAAAATGTTTAAGGTGTTGTTCATTCTTTTTTTTTAAAAAAAGTAAAAAAACATACTGCTGGGGGGTGAGTTTTTAAGGGAGTTGTCCAGTTCATACAAAAATATAATAGGCAGCTCCTGAGGACCAAATAGAATAAAAAAAAGTCTATACTCCCCTTCCTCCTGTCCAGTCCAGCTACAGCATTGACATCCCAATTCAGAAGTAAAAAAAAAAGAAGACCAGAGAGACACAGAACTGGAAAGGGGGACTGGAGGAAGTGTGAAATAATGAGATGGGATGGTAGTAGTAGTCATGTGGTGCACCGGTGATTGAATAACTGATAGATAACAGCAGCTCTGGGGTAATTTCAGGCTTTTACTCACAGCACTGGTAGTTGTGAATGTTACATTTGTCTTAGGCATGATACATGGCAGCGGTACACATCTCCAATACAATAACACTCTTCCTTTGAGACTCACTCTCTTGATCCCGACTTTCACAGTAGCCTCTCTATATGTCTCTTCCTCTTTGGGATAGTGGTCATGCCTAAGGCCTCGTTCACATGGCTTATTTCGCTGCGGATTTGCCGACGGATTGACGATCGTCAATCTGTCGGCAAATAAGTCAGAAACAAGTCACAGCCTATTTTCTATTGATTTCAATAGAAAATACGGCTCGTCGTTCACACGACGCGTATTTCCGTGCCGGATTGCCGCCGCGGATTGACGACGACAATCCGGACGGAAAAACAATGTGCATGTCAATTATTTACGGACGGATTCACCACCTTCAATAATTGGAGATGGTGAATCCGTCGGGAAATCAGTTACAAATACGTGCCACACTTAGTGGCACTTATTTGCAACTGATTTTCAACTGATTTCAGAACGTATTTACGATCGGCAATCCGATGTAAATACGTTCTGAAATAAGCCGTGTGAACATAGTCTTAGGGCTCCACTTCAACCCTCTTGGTACGCTACCCAGGACTGACTTACTGGGCTTACTCTCTCTGAGATTCACACTGTAAAGGCACTTCTCACCCATGCTGCCCACCTGTGCTTCTGGGTAAATGTCACATACAACGAATTTTACTTACGGCTCTGGTGAATGCATTGCAGCTGAAGGATGTCTCAGGTACTGGGTACATGGAAACACTCGAAATGCTAAACATGCCAGGAAATCCCGTGCAGATAGTAAACCAGCAGCTGGTCTTAGTTTAAACCCTGTTCTTTCTACACAGAAAAAAACATTCACAAAGTTGTACTCAAAGAGAAGGTGGGTGGAGGGTAAAAATAGGCTTTATAGAATTTACATATTATTTCTTCAAGAATTAGGGGTAAGGTCAAATTTGTATTACTATTGCTATTATTGGGCTGAACACAGCTTAATTAGATATTACAAAGGGCCCTTAAAAAATTGCGATGAAAAAGGGATCAATATAACAAATGAAAGACTGAGTAAGAATAAGGAAGGGATGACACACAGCATTTTGACACATTTTTTATACTTTTTGGGGGTCAGATGTTACTTTTAAAGTCTATATTGAAATAAGACAAAGTCTACACAGAGCACAGCAATTTGTTTTTGTGTCATTTTGGGGTTAGCAGTGTTTTATCAAAAAGCATTTCTGCCATTTTCCGACACAAGCTTATTAAAGGAACTACAAATATGTCAGAAGAAACACATACAAAATGACACAAAATAAACAATGGCATCAAAAACACCATAAAACATTAAAGGCATGTGGCATTTTATTAAAAGCATGTGAAGGAGGCCTTATGATCTGTCAGTAGTGTTCCTGATCTAGGGCCCTGTGGTTGGACTGAACTTGTTAAAAAAATTCTGGTTTGGAACATCCCAATCCTGCATTTGTTCTCTAGGCCTAGCACAATCTCTAAATCTAGGGTTTTCTACTGGCCCTTAAGGGTTTACTTACCATTCCTTGACACTCCGGTCCCTCCTCACATCTGGTGTGACCTAATTTCTGGTCGAACATCACCTTTTCACTTCTTGTGTGGTTCACTTTCTGTGAATACGTGCCTCTGTGGTGGAAACTGGACACTTGCATTTAGATGTCCTTTTGCCAGTAAATAACGCTCTGTTGTTGTCACTGATTGCTCTTTTAGCAAAAGCAATCACTCTTTTTACATTGCTGGCTTGTCCGTAGCTGAACTACGCTGGCAGCCTGGCCACGTCAGCGTTGCCTGGCGACTCCTGAGTCTCACAGTCATGATAATGACAGTGGCAGGGCATGGGCGCGCGCCTTAATAGACCAGGTGAACTCAGGCATCTCTCAGGAACATACAGCCGCACGCTGTGCCCGCTGCAACTGCCATTGATTGATCTAGAGATGAGGTAATGTGAGTATAGTAAGTATTTATCTGAGTCTAATATTACTTCTCAATGGTTCCAATATGATATTCTTGATTTATAATAATACATAAGGGGCATATACCTACTAGTTTTTTGGCTTGTAGTGACTCACCCATGCTGTTGATTGATAATACTTGGGCACCTGCGACTCAGGTAGGCCATTTCTTGACCACTTTTATTGGAGAAGAATCTGATATATCTGTCAATATCAGTACAGGCATATATGTATAGTTATCAATACTATCTTTGCACAGTCGTCCTTTTTTGAATAGGCATTATTCATGTATTCTTTGTGGTTTTGCTTGCACTTAAAGGGGTTGTATCGCTACAAAGATCATGTCTCAGATTATGGGGACAGTAAAAATAAGCACTTTTGTAATTGGGTTGCATTACCTCAGTCACTTGGTTTAGCAGATATGAGCTTTTCTGTAAATCTGTATTCTATTTCTGCTGCTGCTAGACGGGACACGCCCCCTTTCTGTGATTAGCTAGTCGGGACACACCCCAATCGGATCCTGACCCTAGACAAGCCCCCTGCACTGTGATTGGCTGGCTGACATTTCATTCAGCCTGTTGGGATATGCCCCCAGACAGGAAACGGCCCGAACACGCCCCCTGTGCTGTGATTGGCTGCCTGCACACTCTGTGTTTACTCCCCTCTGAGCTGTTGAAACCGAAAGTAAAACGAAGGGCTGTTGTCTCTGTACTCATCTCCCAGCTCTAAGATGAATGATCTGGGTAATTACTGACTGTTTAACTCACAGATCCCCTCATATAACACAGTGTTACATCCTCTGTTCCCTCCATATACCACAGTCTTCTGCCTGATAACAGAGGGAGAGAAGGGAGGGCAGTGTGTATTCCTTCATATACCACAGTCATACAGTCTCCTGTCTGGTAACAGAAGGGGAGGGCAGTGTGCATTCCTTCATATTACATAGTCATACAGTCTCCTGTCTGGTAACAGAAGGGGAGGAGGGGAGGGCAGTGTGCTTCCTCACATGTGTTTAATCAGTTCAGGCTTTGTGTATAACTGGTTATAGCACAGCAGGGAGCTTGTTGAGCCTGGGAGGCAGCTGATAGCTCTGCAGACACATGAGAAGCATGCAGGAGGCTGCAGATCTGTTCTCTCTAGACATTCTTCTGCTTCAGCTGCCTCACACAGAATGATGATGTCACAGATTCAGTGAGGGGAGACACGCCTCCTGGCAGGAGAGACACGCCTGCTGAGAGAAGAGACTCGCCCCTGGATTTCAAACACAATATCATAGAATCAGCTAAAGAGCTGATAACACCCCTTTGAAGTTCCACACTTTCAGTGTTCTGATTCAGGGGTGATTCTGTGTCATTATAACTGCAGCAGACCCCAATATGAACACTTTGTAGTTGTTTTGACCCCTTAGACTGTGTAATATCCCCTATTTGTCCCGTGGGGAGGATCAAAACATGTTGGGATGGGACCTAAGGGATTTGTAGGGTCTTTTGTAGCTTAGGGTGAGGTTCCAAATGGGGTCGCCCTTATCGGGGCGACCAACCTGCTATTTGTTAGGTTAGGGCATTCAAGCTTGTGGTTTAGGGCACAATAGGGCTATCTGGTTGGTCCTATCAATATGACATGAACACAATATATATTTGTCTCTTTTTTGTGCAGTGAGTCCTGTGAGAGTATCTACTACCTTTTGCAGTGATCACGGTTTTTAAGGCATTGTTTATTAAAAGTTATATTTTATAACCTTTTTTATTTTCATATTTTTTGGCCTCACTTCCTGTTGAGTCACCTTGCCACCCCAGGCTCAGCATCTCTAGAGCTTGACGCTACTAACAATAGAGATGTCATTCAAAAATTATGCCACACCTTGAGTGATAAGGTGATGTCAGACTGTAAGTTAGGCCCCAGAAAGAGCAAGGAGGGGCCAGGGCATTGGGGAATCAATAAAAATCATTAAACATTACCTAACTCTAATTCTATACTCAGTTTAGATTAAGTCTATGTTCACACAGCTTATTTGCGGGGAGTAATTACGCCCCGCAATTGCACCATGTGGACGGGGGCAGGAGCGGGGGGCCGGCAACTCGCCGGCCCATAGACTTTCATTACCAGCGGCGCGTATACACCGCTGGTAATTCACATGTCACTTATCTCCCCCCGCGGCGGATTCGCCGAGCAGGGAGAGGAGACGTAATCCATAGTTCTCTATGAGAACTGTGGATTACCGTAATGACTGGGACGTATTCCAGCCGTAATTTGTGCACTACGGTGCGTAATTACGGACTGAAGTACGTCCAATTTTAAGCCGTGTGAACATAGCCTAAGGGTTGGGTACATTATTTGCAAAATTTTAACAAAAAATTTAATTCAGGCCAACCATTATCAAATTGCTTGAATTTGGGTCAAACTCTATATTGACCTGATTCTGAAGTGAATCACAATCTGTCAGAGTTCCCACAAGTTTTGTGTTTTAAAAATGCAAAATGCCACAAACTTAGAGGTGTTCCAAAAGTACTTACTGATCATCATTCTGTCAGGGATAATTAAAAATAGGGGAAAAAAAAGACCTTTTAAGCCCACTCATTAATGCTCCATGGCCGGCCCCGGTGATATCAGCCGATGACATCACTGTTCATTGTTCACATGTCTCTGCAGCCAATCACCAGCCATAGCGGTCACGTGTGGTATATCCAACAACAAACCAATGTGGACTGTGAATAGCTGCAGGGTCATGTGAACAATGAACAGTGATGTCATTGATCAGGATTGTGTGTCATTTTTAATCATCGACTGACCGACAGACTGCCAAGCGGTTATTACTCCTGGAAAACCCCTCTAAATGTCATGTATGCAGAAATATTTAATATGTCTATATATCTCTGGTTAAAATGCTGCATACAATGCCATAAAATGTGCACCCAAATTCTGCACCCAAAGTGAATCTTGCTCCTTAGTACCTGTAGAATATCTCAATGGTCAAGACGTGCTCAACAAACATCTGGAATAACTTTTCTTAGTTTTTTTATAATAAAAATAAGGATGGATAAATATATAGATTTTGTAATGAAAGAGCCTTGCTGCCAATGTCGTCAGAACATGCTGATAGAATGTAAATATGTCCACTGACGCAGAAGCTTCTTAGGTAACATAAACCTCAAGCATTCCGAAAATGTGCGTATAAAGTAAATATTGTAATGTGTATATTAGTTCCTGAACATATGCCAAAAGAAGAAAGGATTATTTTTCACCACATACGTAAATCTCTGCATTTCAGTGTTTTTTGTTATCACTTTCTGATTTTTTTTAAGGGTGCTTTCACAAGGTGAGTATATGCTGCAGAAATTTTCAGCAGAAAATCCGCAGCATAATCCAATAACAGCAGAGTGGATAGAAATTGTGAAAATTCAGTAACTGCAAAAAGAAAAGAAAAAAAAAATCTGCACAATATGCCTATGGAGTGTCCTGCGGTGCGGATCTTAAATTCACAGCATGTCAATTTATATGCTGCTAGTTTTTTCACCATTTTAAAGCACTGTGTATGTCAACAATTTATACATGTATAAATCTATATAAAAGATCAGCAAACACATTAGATAACTTTTCTTATAGCAATCCTACGTAGCCTGTATTATGCTCTAGATCTGCATTCATAATTCTGCTGTCTGTCATTAAAACGTTTGGACAAACTATTTGACATACAGGCGTCCGTTTTAAAAAAAGGGGATAGGGACGGGTAGGTATGTTCTTAATTTAAATTTCTATGTAATTTGGGAAAACGGGTAAAATTTTTTAAACTCCGGGCACAAAATTTTTTTTTTGGGTTTCGGGGGTTGGTTAAGGAAGGGTTTTTTACTTTTTTTTTGCTTTTTCTGTCCCCCTGTTAAAATTTCACCTCATTCTCCAAAAATAAAGGCTGTGGCAGCGGGAATTTTTCGTTCCAAAGCTCCCAATTTTCTATGGAACATGGTTTCACAAGTCCCCCATCATGCCCCATAATTCCCGTTTGTAATTAGGGGACAGATTTTAAAGCCCGGAACACGTGGAAGTTGAGGACTGCCTGTATTTGAAACACCATTGCTAAACTCCCATAATGCAGGAGGCCCATATTTCCCCGGGGCGGGTTTTGATTGATTTAAAGGACAAACCCCTTCCCAAAGAAAGCTAATCACCCCAAGGGCTAGCTTCGTGGAGCCCGGGGAACTGGGCAAATAATAATAGGAGGTTTTAGCTGTGAAGTCAATACAATTGGGGAGTAGAGGGTTTTGGGAATTTTTAAAATGGTAGAGCCAACCAAATAAAAAATATCTAGGTCTAAACATACCCAACCAATCAAGCTCCCCTTCCCCCTTTTTTTCCCGAGCTCAAATTTTAAAATAAAAAAGGGCGCTCTGATTGGTTGCTATGAGAAACAAAAAAAGTCTTAGACCTAGATTGTTTCCATACATGTGGCCCATAGTGTATTTTAGAGCTAGTAAAAGTAATGTATGTATTTACAATTTTACTCACCTATTTATGAACTTTAAAATGAAACCAAACCCTAAAATTTATAGAAAAAAAGATCCCCCTTTAGGGGTTGAGCAAATTTTTAAACCGACAAATTTGAAATCGGCACAGTTTTTTTTGGTGATCGTGATTTTTAGACCCCTGCGAAAAATTTTTAGGTTTAAAATCTGTGCATCATCTTTTAATTCGCGCCTTTTTGGGCGCTTCCTGTAATTTTGGGGGCCGGGGCAAATCAAATTACAGAAAAAAGAGGGGAGGGTTTAGATGGGGTTTGCACGTCATGACTGGGGTATGTTTGGTTGCGATGTCTGGAAAAAATCAAAATGACCTCGTTTTAAACATGGAACAGGGGTTTCCTGTTCTTGGGCCCCAGGTCCCAGGTCCCCCGAAACAGAAGGACGTGCGCTCTTTCTTTTGTCCAAAAAACTCCCGCGAAAAAATTTTTAATTTTTTCACAGAGAAACCTCTACTGTTTTCTGTTACCCTTAAAATTTTGTTAATTAAGAAATTTGGGAAAATTTATATATTTAGGTAAAAGAATTTTAAAGGAAGGGTCTACCGCTTTTAAATTTACCCGGGGGGAGCGGGAGGGGGGGGGGGGCCCTCCCCCCGGGGGGGGAAAACAGAAAAAGCTCTAAAAAAATATGGGTAAAGTTCACCAAGTCCCTTTGGGCCACATGTATTTAAAACCCACGGGTTTGGGCGGCCCCCTTTCCGCTAGTTTTCCCCGGGGGAATCTGCCCTGATTTATGTCGGGGCCGGGGGCCGCTCCCAAAAAATACAAAGTTAAAATCCGCCGGCCTCGCCCGTGTTTTAGGCGGGGAGTGCCCGGGGCCGAGGCCCGTGCGGGGGCTGCCCTAGGATTCGGCCCCCGGGGGGTAGGGGGCACTCATACATGCGGGGAAAAGTCCGCCGCCCTCGGGCCCGTGTGTGTGGGGGGGACAGGGGGGGGGGGGGGGGCGGGGACATGGGCCCGTGCGGGACTTAGGCCCCCGGGCCGGGGGTGCGCCGAAAAACTGTTCCATGCGAGACAGGCTGAAACAGCGAGAAATCATTTCCCGATGTCGGGGCGGAGAAAGAAACAAAAATCGCCTTTATAAAGGCGTTTTAACATTCTTTTGGGAAAAAAAGCTGAAAACCCAAAAAATAAAAATAACATAAAACAAAATTCACTTTCCCCAAAATCCCCAATTCAAGGGAAATTTGGGTATTGGAAAAATTTCCAGGAAATCAGTAATTTTAAAAATCCCGAAAACTATTCTTTATTGGGCGGGGATAAACCGGCCAATCAAATAGGAAACGCCAAATGAACCATTAAAAAACCCATGGGGGGAAAATTTTAGACCCAATCCCAAAACCACGGGGGATAGTTCAAAAAACAGAAAAATCTGAAAAGAGCATTGGTTTAAGCACCGGGACTTTCAAACTCAGGCCCCAATCGGGAAAAGGAGCGACAGAGGGCCCATTCCAAAACCCATGAAAGGGGGTATTAACCAATCAGAAATTTTGGAGCGACAAAGGGCCCAAAACTAGTTTTATGGAAAGTTTTTTGACCCAATCAGAACCACGGCAGGATTTAAATTCCCAAAAAAACCCGTAAAAAAACAGAAAAGAGGGTGATTGGCCCGAGCTAAACTTTGGGTTGTTTTAATCCAGCCAATCAAGCGCGAGCTACTTTTCCCCCCCAAAAAGTCTATGGAGAAAATGGGCGCTTTTGAAATTCCCCCCCCGGGTCTTTAAAACCCCTGTGGGGCCCTGAAGTATTAATAAAAAAAAAAATTTTTATTTAAATGTCAAAAATGATCAGGGTAAAGAGCAGAACCCCTTTTTTACAAAAATAAAGCGGGTTTAAAAACCCCAACAACCGTTTGTCCCCGGGGACCCCGGGGGCTGACATAGGGAATTGCAATAGAAGAAAACGGGCCCGGGAAAAACAGTAATTTTAAAAAATTTTTTAAGCTCTTTTTCATTGGGCGGCATAAACCCCCAATCAGAATAGGAGGCCCACAATGTCCCATTCTAACCTTTTTAAAAAAAAAAAAAAAAAAAATTTAAGAGAATTTACCAATCAGAATAGGGGCCCACAATGTCCCCAGTTAAAACCTATGGGGGAGAATTGACCCAAACAGGAATAGGGGCGACAATGTCCCCCTTAATCCAAAAGGGGAAAAATTGACCAATCAAAATTCAAAAAAGGGGGGACAGTTCAAAATATAGTAAAAATTCAGGAAACCCACTGATTTGTTGAAGCGGCGGGGGCTCGTCCACTTAGCCCAATCAAGGCGCGAGCTACTTTTCCAAAGGTTCCAAGGGGAAAAAGAAATTCTGAGCGGGCTCGTGATTGGATAAGTTTTTCAAGAGGGGCCGTTATTTGGGCCAATGGGAGAGCAGCCGACGCTTCCCTTTTGGGGTTTTTTAATGCAATCTGAAATAAAACTTTAAAAATGGCCCCAAAAACAAATTACAACACACAGAAGTGTTCCCCATGTTGGTTATAAAATGAATATTAATAAGGGGGGGAACGAAAAAAAAAATTTTAAATCAAAAAAATCATTTATTTCTTTATTTTTGTTAGCCCCAAAGGGAAATAGATGGGGCAAAAAAGGGAAAATAAAGAAATAAACATGATTTTTATTGATTTAATATTTTTTTTTTTTTGTTTCCTTCCCTATTTATCTCGTTTTATATCACATCGGGGCCAAATTCTGTAGTTTTGTAATTTGATTTCGGCCCGGGACAGTTTTTATTTCGGAAAGCATTAGAAAACCCATAAAAGGGGCGGGCCCCTCGCCCCCCATTTGGGCCAAAAACGGCGCCCCCTTTTAACCTTTTCCAAAAAAAAAAGCGCGCTCAAATTTCTTTTTTTTCCCCTAGAACTCATTGAAAAAGTGGGCTCGCGCTCCCGATTGGGGTAAGCCTGGGCGAGCCCCCCCGCTTCAAAACCCAAAACCCGCTCGTTCTGGGATTTACTGTATTTTGAACTGTCCCCCCTTTGAATATGATTGGGGCAATTTTTCTCCCTAGGATATAATGGAACATTGTCGCTCCTATTCTGATTTGGGCAATTCCCTTTCCCCTTTGGTTAAATGGGACATTGTCCCCTTTCCCATTCTGATTGGCTGGGGTTTTTTTTCCCACCAATTTAGAATTGCTTAAAAAAAATTTGAATTTCTGTTTTTTCCCCGGGGATTCTCTCTAATTTCAATTTTCCCCATGACGCCGGGCTCGGCGACAATCGCGTTGTTTGGGTTTTTTAAATGCTTTATTTGTAAAAAGGGGTTTGGGTTTTTCTGATAATGTTTGACACTTTAAAAAAAATAAATTTTTTTTAATTTAAAACTTCATGCCCACGGGGCTTAGTTCCCCAATTTCAGGCGGGCCCCTTTTTTCCATAGACTAAAAATGGGAGAAGTACTCGCCCCTCTGATTGGCTTTGGGGTAGCCAAGCACCCGCAAACTCCGCCAATCATTTTTTTCCCGCTTTTTACTGTATTTTGAATTATCCCGCCGTAATTCTGAAATTTGGGCTAAACTTTTTCCCCTAGGGCTAGAATGGGTCTTTTTTCCTCCTATTGGGGATTGGGCCGGAAACTAGCCAAAACCCCCCCTACTCAGCCAATCAGCTCTTTTTTCTGTCTTTTTTTTCTGTATTTAGAAATTTTCCCGCCGTGGGTTCTGGGTTGGGGCAATCCCTTTCCCCATAGGTTTTAATGGTTCACTGTCGTCCTATTTTGATTGGGCTTTTTTTATGCCGACCAAAAAGAAAGGGTTTTTAGAATTTGAATTACTGTATTTCCCCGGCAATTTCCAATATCATAATTCCCTTTAATTTCGCCGTTTTCCCAGAGTTTTGGGGGAAGGGGTTTTTTTTTAATTATGTTTATTTTTTACGTTCAGGGTCTTTTCTGACACTGTTTTTTCCCCGCCCCTTTTTTTTAAAAAGGGGATTTTTTCGGAATTTATACTCCTTCTGCACGGACGGACGCCGAATTTCCGTCCCCGATCTTCGATTTCCGGCTTCCTCGCAGTTTTTTGGTCCTTGGGTTCACTTTGCCTCTGTCGGGGGATTTTTGACCAAAAAAACCTGGTCTCCCTGTCGGAGGCTGGGGGAGCGTTGCACTGCGCCTCCCCTTTTTGGCCCCACTCTTTTCCCTCGAAATTTCCCCCCGGGGTTTTCGAGCAAGCCCCCTCCCTCCCCGGAAAAGCCTACCCCCGCCCCACACCGCGCCCCCTGCCCCGGGCCCCTTCATTGGGAGGCCCAGCGAAAAAATGGGGAACAATGCGCCTAACAAAAAGAAAACCCCCGGGGTCCGACAGCCGGGGTTCGGGTCGGGGGGCCAGAACCCAGAAAAAAAGGGGGAAAAGCCCGTTCATTTCATGGGCCCCTTTAGTGTAACATTTTCAATAGCTTTTATTAAAAAAACATTTTTCTATTTTAAATATTTCCTGGATATTGGGGGAGCCTAACTTAAAGGGTTTCACCCCTTTTCTATTAACTGCAGGGCTCTTTTAGTGCAAAAAAATCCCCTTTTATTTTTCAGTTATCATTTCAGGGTAGGGTTCATTTTTAATTTTGCCCATTTCCCCTTTTTTTGATTTTATCCACCTTGTACTTAAATTAGAATTCAGCAAAATTTTTAGCCCCAGGTTTATTTGGGTGCCCAAAAAATACCTTGGGAAAACCGAATACATTACAGATACTGTTTTTTTGGGCTTTGGGGGCACTACAGCCCTTTTTTCATTGAGGCACCTTGGGACTTTAAAATTTGAATACTGCAATTTTTTTAAGTCACCACAGGTGAATTGAAATTGGCCCAAAAAAAATTTACCTTTTAATTATCCGAATACATTACAGATACGTGTTTTGGCATTTTTTCCCCAAATCCAAAATTTTTGATAAAACCCCCCTTTTCCCGGTTAAATTTTATCCAGAAAATTTTTTTTAGTCCCCCAAAAGGTAAATTTGGGAAAGGTCCCAAAAAAAATACCTTTTTTTTTCCAGAATACATTACAGATACGTTTTTTTTTGATTTTGGTGAAATTTCCAGCTTTTTTCATTGGGGCACCTTGCATTAAAAAGTGTGAATACGGGAAATTTTTTTTTATTCCACCACAGGTGAATTGAATAGGGGGGCCAAAAAAAAAACCTTTTATTATCCGAATACTTTCAGATCCCGTGTTTTTTCATTTTTGGCGCAGGCCACTTTGTTGATTTTTGATAGATCATTTTGGGCATTTATATTTGAAATCCCCCCAAATTTTTTTGTTTTAAAGGGGTTTTGAGAATAGCTGTAAATTTGCCGTTTTTTAATAAAGCCCCTTTCCCAAAAAACTCTTCCATACCTTCTCAAATTTGTATTTTTCCAAAACAGGGAGTGAAATTCAGGGGGAAAGGGCGGGCAAAGGGGGGGGTGGGACATGGAGGGTAGCGAGAGAAGGTGCTCCTTCCATTTTCGGCGACAACACGCAAAGGGGGGCAGATCATCAGTCGGCAAGGGCCCAGGCGTCATCGCTGGTCAGGGGCCCTGGAAACTCAGTAACGAACAGCGTCGCCAAACGTCCTTCAAAGGTTTTTAATTTAACCTGGGATCCAGAAGGGCTTACCTCCCCCCGTCCTTCCCCCGTCACGGCCACAAATGTCCGGCCCTCACATTTTTCCAGCATCCCCTCCCCAAAATGAACAGCCCAAATGTCAACTCGGTACCCACCACTTTTGGATAATCCATTTTTTGAAGACCCCTTAAAGACAAAATGGCGGTTGGGGTCAGAAAAGGGAAAGTAAAAGATCAAGAGGGGGAAAGAGGAGGGTTTTCTCTGCTCTGGGCGCCCAGTTACCGAAACCAACAGAAAGGGGGAAAGGGAAACCGGGCAATCGGGCAAAAATTTCCCGGCGGGTCGGGGAACGCCCTTTTAGTCCCTCTTGCTTGTTAAACCCGGGAGCTTTTGGATGCAGAATTTCAGGGGCGGGCGAAGTCCCCCCGGGGTTGATGATGAATGATGACGGGCATTGCCGGGTCCAACGTGGTCTTTTTTAGCAGAAAATTTGCTTGCGAGCGCTTCATCCACTGACGAGGAGGAAGGGCATGGGGTAGTTGGGCAGTACGGGTTCCGGGCCCCAAAAAGGGAGAGAGGGAGTCGCGAAGTCCCCTGATATTTATTCCGCCCGCCACGGGCAAACGCAAACCCCGGTCCTCCCCTTTATCGGCCCTCCCCCAAAAAAAAGGGCCCCGGACCTCTCAAGCCTGGGGCCCCTTTGACCAACCCCGATTCCACCCCGCGTTTTCATATGCCGCCTTTGGGGCCCTAAACCATAAGTAGAGGCAAGAACCTTAGGTGGGGTTAACCACCCACCAATATGTCTAGTCACATTTCAGCGAAAGCCCTAGT
>JAODAL010044640.1:0-32682 GCA_025379985.1 Phyllomedusa bahiana | reverse complement strand
AAAAATTTAAACCACCCCAAAACTGAAAAAAAAATTGGGCATGGTTGATTTTAGAAAACCCAAAGCACTCTGTATAATAAAACCCCATGTTTTGAGAGTTTGGGTTTTAAGGAGCCTGCAAATGTCAGAAATAACGCTTCTGGGTGTGGGAAAGGCAGCCAGCAAACCAAACCCCTTAACCATGATGTTAGGGGAGGAAAAATCTAAAAAATGTTTAAAAGAGCAGTCTGTACAGTACAGGGGAGTGTGCTGAAAATGGTGTTCAAAAGGAATACAGTGAAATGCTATTACATGGTCATGTGTTTTTGCAGCCAATGAGAGCCCTAAAACCTTCGAGATTTTTGACACTTCTTTTGCTCTGCACTGATTGGGATGCCCGCCCAAAATGAAAAAGGGTTTTGGGATGGCCCCAAAAGTGCAAAAGCTGCTAAAAACAAAACTTAAGACTGTTGAACTAGTTTTAATTTGAACAAACTTTAAAATGTTCATTCCTTTCCCCAAAAATTAAGAAGTTCACTAGAAACTTAATTTTTTCAGAACAATTTGATCAAAATTTAAGGTGACTAAAAAAGCATCAGTTCTGACATTGGGTATTTCTTTTTATGACACACACTGTGCAATAAATAATTTTTAATTTTTATGGGAAAAACATTCCAATAATGGGTTTTTTTATTATCCCTTTTATATAATAAATTGAAAAAGTTTTTTTTATTTTTTCTTTTTGGGGGGGGGGGGGGTTATTTTGTTTTTTTTGGTAGATGCCGGAATCTTCTCTGTTTTAAAACTTTTTCATAAACAGGGCAATGGTGGCCGTGAAAACCCATATAGTTTGGAAAAAAGGAAAAAAAAAGTTTTTTAAAATTAAAAGGGTTAAAGATATTATAAAACTGATAAACAAAGATTAATCAAAAATAAAAATTAGTAATACTGCAGCGAAAAAAAAAAAAACTAAATAAAGGAACAGAAATCTAATCTCTCATTAAGTCCTTGTGGGGAAGTAGTTTTTAATTTAAAAATCATCTGTTCTTTTTGTAGAAGGAATTTTTCCCCAAATTTTCCTCCACGAATTGGGAGGATTTACCATGTCAAAGGGGCCCTGAATGTAATATTTTTAAATCTCCCTGTGCATTACACACGTGGTTTTGCTAGTGGTGTGTCTTGTGATTTTTGTGTCATTTTATGTTCCCCCACTCTTTGAAAAAATTTACGTTTGTCTTCCAAAAATACAAGGCCACATGCGCAGGAACCCTTGTAGATGACACCCTTGCATCTACAGTTTAGAAAGAAATAGATCTCAAAATCCTCATTGCTGTGGAACATTTTACCTGTTTCACAAAAAAAAAAGACAAAATCCCTAATTTAAAAAAAGAAACAAACCAAAGGTTGACTTAACCATGTTCTAGGGGCACGTCCTTTCTCAAAATGGTTGTGTACAAGACGGTAAGGCAAGCTCCTGCCTCTTTTATACGTAAAGTGTGGGTAATCACCGACCACTCCCTTGATGTCATTATCCAATTTTAAAAAATTCCCCTTTCTTTTGAGATGATCTGTTTTCCATCAAAATTCCCTATAATGGAAATCTGGTTCTTTTTGGTTGATTAATTCCCGATTCAAAAAGGGGGGATAATATGTTTTTGGGACTATAAACCCTTTGGAAACAGGAACGGGTTTAAACCTATGTCCCCGTTTTCCTGAAAGATAAAATGATTGAATTTGAAAAATTCCCCAAATTTTATATTGGGCTACACCTTTGCCCTTTCTAGGGCCAATTTAAGGTTTAAGCAACTGCTTAATATTGGGGAATTTTGTATCAAACAAAAATATTTAAAGGGGAATGTTTTAAAAAATCTGGTTTCCCGATAGTGTCTTAAAACCAGCATATAGACATGCTTTGCAGAGCCCGATAAAACTTTTTTTAATTGGGAATTAGTCGAACCAAAAAGATACCGATTTTTAGATTTAAAAGAAAATTTGTGGGGGCGCTCCCCCGGTAAAGACAGATCATCTCTAAACTGGGAAATTTTGAAAAAAGAATAATAACAAGGGAGTGGTCGGCGATAAGATGGGAAAATTTCTCAAAAATTCGGTTTCGCGCCTTTGCCGAAAATTTCCCCACAAAAAAAAAACTTTGGTCGAATTTCTTTGGGACAAAACCGTTAAAAACAGCTTTTTCCAATTGCACAGAGGAGGGTGCGTAAAACATTGTGCATGCTTAAATATAAGGGAGCTTGGTTTTATTTTATACAAAATTTGTGTTTTAGTTTTAAAGCACTGACTGCCCCGCCGCTCTTAGATCGCTTCACTATAAAATTTCCTGGGCACTTAAAGGGCAAAAATACCAAAAAAAAAGAAGGGGGAAATGTAGCCCTTTTAAAGTCATGGCAGCGCGTGGGAAAAAAAAAGTGGGGTCAGGTGGAACACATACAAGTGTGAGGTACGGCGGCAGCCACAGCAGCTGGGGTCAGGAGTGGGGACAATGACATTCTGGGGGTGGGGAAAAACAGGAAAAAGGCCAAAGAGTGGCACAAGCACACTGTGTGGGCACGGTACAGCCCCAGCAACAGCAGAGGTCACAAGTGGCACAATGCAGGTGTGTAGGTCAGGGAGCACCCCACAGCGCATGAGGGCGACAGTGGCACAAGACACGTTTTTTGGTCCGGGGCCGCAGATAGGTCGACGGGTGCACAAAGACTTTGGAGTGGCAAAACGTATTTGGCCCTAGAGGGGCACAATGACAGATAGTGGAGATGACGGTGGAAGCAGCATGAGGTCGACAGTGGACAATGACATTTTTGGGGGTGGAAAAAAACGTATTTTGGCCACGGGAGTGGCGCTTGACAGGAGTGGTGGAGGTGAGGGCGGCAGCAGCTTGGGGTCAGACATTTGGCCCTTTGACTTTTCTGGAGGTGGAAAAAACGGGTAGTAGGCCCCCAGAGAGGCAAAAATTTGACAGAGGGGGGGGAGGTGAGGCGGCGCATTTTTGGAGGCCACAAAAGTGGCCCCAATGACACGGTTGGTAAGGCAGCGCCACAGCAGCGGCATGTGGTAAGCAGAATTCTGAGGGGGCCCAAAAACAGTATTTGGCCCACAGAGTGACACAAGGGACAGAGGTGGGGGTCACACCCAAGCAGCAGCATGAGGCCCAGACGTGGCCAAAGGGACATTCTGGAGGTGGCAAAAACGGGGGTTAGGCACGAGGGCCCAATAAACCCCCAGTGTAGAGGTAACGGCAGCAGCGCATGGGGTTTCGGGGACAGGGGCAAAATTGACATTTGGGGGGGGAAAACATTAGTTGACCACAGATTTGACAATGACAGAGATTTGGAAAGGGACGGGTGGCATTTTAGCATGAGGCAGGAAAAGTGACAAAAGGGGGAAATTCGGGAAAGGGGGCCCAAAACAGTAGTGGGCCAAGATTTTTTTACAATGACAGAGAGTGGAGGTTTACAGCAGCAGCAGAATGGGCGGGACAGAGGAACAAGCCCTTTTTGGAAAGGTGGAAAAAAACAGTAGTAGGCCACAGAGGGGGGCACAATAACAGGAGGGGGAGGTGCCCAGTGGGCACCCGGCATGGGTCAGGCATTTGGCAAAAAGAAATTCGGGGAGGTGGAAAAACCCAGTAGTAGGCCCAGAGTGGCACAATGACAGGGGAGGGGGGTCAGCAGAAAGCGAGGGGTCGGGCAGGGGCCCCCCCCCCCGCCCCCCCCCCCCCCAAATGAAATTTCGGGAAAGGGGGAAAAAAAGGGGAGTGGGCCCAAAAGGGGTTGCACAATGACAGAGGTGGGGGGTGACGGCGGCGGGCAAAAGCTTTGGGGTCAGAGAGTGGCAAAAGACACATTTGGGATGTCACGGCACCGCAACAGCAGCAGCGCATGATTTTTCTTTAAAGGGGGAAATTTGACGAGTGTGGAGGTGGGGGAATCCCAGTCCTGGAAAAGGGTTTGGTGGCGGGATGGGGGAAACTGTAAGCGATGTGTGGCTTCAGGGGGGGTGGGGGGGCATCAGAATAGTGGCTGAGGGGTTTTTTTGAATCCAGGACTAATTTTAAACATTTTGGGGTGGGGCGTCAGGGGCTGATGTGGGCTGTTTAAAAAGGGGCATTGGTGTGTGGAAATCGGGCGACCACGCTGTTTTCATCTTGAAAAAGGGTTTGTGTTCCACTTTCCCGGGGCAAAAAGGGTTTTCCTTGTGAAACGAGGGCCCCCCGTGACTGAAACCCGCTCTTTTCCCCAACAAATGCCCCGGGGCCGGGACTTCTCCACTGCAAACTCGGAAGTTGGGGGGCCACCCATCCATTTTGGGGTTGTCCAGTAGTCCAACGGATCTTCTAACTGGGGGGGCCCAGAGTGTTTTCCCAAGGTAGGCCCCCCCCTTTTGGGTTTTCGGGGGTCTGCTCCAGGTCCTGCTGTGTGGCGACTGCCCTCCTATTTGGTGGGTAAAGGGAAAGGGCTGCTCATCAGGACCCCCAAAATTAGTTGCGGGTGTTGGAGCTGGTATTGCTACCTCCCCCCTACCCCCCTTTCCCCAGCGCCGCGGCAGTAGTTTGTGAAAGAGCCCCCCGGGGTCGACCTGTCAGAGGGGGGCGATGCCGAAAATAGGCAGCGGCCAACTGCCCTAGGGGGAAAATTTCCCAAATTGTATTTGAGTTTGTCCCCCCTTCTAAAGCTTGGAAAAAGGCTCCCATTTTGGAGGGTAGCGCGGGGGTTTCCAAATTAGGGGGGAAACCCAGGAAGTCCCCCTCTCCCGGGGTTGGGCTATTCGGCTGTCCTAGCCGGAAAATCGCATGTGCAGGCCTCTGCCCCGGGATTACTCGAGGGGCTCCCTGTCCTTTCCCCCACTGTATATGCACAGTGTTGCGGGTCATTTTCCCTTGGGTTTCCCTCTTTCTCCTTCTCCAAACCAGCTGCTCATGCCCCTCCTTTTCTTGTCCCCTGGGTTAGAAAAATCCACTAATTTCACCAGACAATCCCTTCTGCCCCAATGCCCCCCCCTTTCCCCCCTTTAATCCTCCCCCTAAATTTCAGTCCCCCCAGGAAATCATGTGGCCACGAGATGTAGTCGCCCCGTCTAAAGTCCCCTGACCGGGAAAGATTTTTTTGGGAATTTTCCAGGACATAAAGCAGTGGAATGACGTTATTCATCCCGTAGTCTTGGCGATGACAATTTAACATGGCCCTCCGAATGACCTCAAAAAAAGGGGCAGGTGTCACGCATGAGCTGCCACTGGCTGACATCAAAAAATTTCACAGGGGAGTTTCTCCTGTTTCCCTGGATCATCAAAAAAAACCGGGTTAATGGGGCCTTTTTCTGTTTATTTAAAATTGGGCCAAAATGTGAGGTGGAATTTTTAACGGGGGGAAACCCTCGAAAATCAGAGTGTGTTGGGGGGTGCCGTTCTGCCGGGTGCAACTCGAGGAGGGTTTTTTCCCCGGATTTTTTTCGAATGGAAAAGTGCATGCCCCAGTTTTTCCTTTCCATTTTATGAATCTTCTTGGGAAAAACGGTGGAAAGGGTTGGAAAACTTTTCACAACCAGATTTAACAAAGTGCGCCATGCAGGGGCTGGGGCCATCCCTTTCCCCGGTGCAGCGGCGGACCCCCTTTTTCCTTTCCTTTTTCCTCAATGGTTCTTTATTTGCAGTTGGCGCGGGGGGAAAGCACACATTGATTTTTTTGCTGATGGGCGGGGGAGCAAATTCCTCCCCTGTGTGACTTTGTTCGCGAGGAAAACCAAGGGGGAAAAACTGCGTGACACTGCTGTGCCCTAAAATGTGGTATGAAGGAGCAGTATTTGGGGAGGCTGAGTGGTGGGGGGTGATGGAGGAGGAGGAGGGGACTTTTGGGGAAAGGGGCCCCAGTTTTACAAAAGTGGGGAGAAATCGGCGGGCTCCTTTTCCAAATTGTTGGGGTGGGCCCGGGCGGGGGGAAACACATTTACCCAGTGGGCCCCTAAAGGACATTTTTTTCTGGCCCTTTACCGTAGGGGTTTCAGCCCCCAGACTCCCCCCTGCCAAAGCACCTTGGAAAAAAACGTTTAAACTCATTGGGCTGACCCCCCTTTTTTTCTACATATTTATGGGGTGCTGGGGACTGCCTTTTTTTGGGAAAAAAAATTACGGCTTGGAAAATTTCCCTTTTCCCGGGTCAGAAAAACCATTTGGGAAAGGGGGGACTACAGCACCAACAACTTGGAGAGGAAAAACCCGGGCAGCTTCTGCACCTTAGGGTGGGGGGGGCATACTGTTGTCTCTTTTTCAATTTAACCCCGTTTAAAAGAATCTGGCGCCTTGGTTTGCGAGGGGGGAAAGGGGGATCTGGGCCCGGGGGGGTGATTTTCAAAGGGGAAAAAGCTCCCTTTTTGAGATTTGGGGAGCCCTTGGGCTGGCTGCAATGGCATGGGGTGGCCCCCTGGGCGTGCTGCCCGCTGTTGTGCGGCGGCAGGTTGGGGCCACCACATCTTAGCCCGTTTTTCCCAGGCCCAATGGATGGTGACCCGCTGACATTTTTTGTTGGGCGGAAGGGCTGTGGTTTCCAACGTTAAGCTCCCCTGGCCCCGCTTCACCCTTTCTGCCTAAAGATTCTTAAAAATACCCTTATTCGGTCCTCGATTGTCTTTGGGAAAGCCTGCCCAAAACCCGAGTATCGGAATTTTTTCCGCCCCAATTTTCTCCGGAAATGTGCCCCCGTTCGTACTTTCTTTTGACCTGCGAAGCGGGTTTTTTTCCCCCTGGCCCCTTGGGGGCCCCCAAAACAAAGCTGCTTTCCTGCCCGACTCAAGGCCCCCAAAACCCACCTTCTGGCTTTCGCCCCTGCCTGACGCGGGAAGTGATTTCCCTCTTCTCCTTTTACGATGATGAAGTCCTTGCCTCACCCGGCTCCCCAAATTTCCCGGGAGGTAAAAATATATTTTTGTGTTTCTCGGTTTATGCGTCCTCCCTTTAAAGGTCTTGGTATGCAGAAGTGAACCCCCACAAAAAAAGACCCCCCCCATGCCACTCTCAAAATCTATAAATTTGCCCCCCTTTTTTGCAAAAAAAACAGGGGTTTTTTTGGGCCCCCTTTCTTCGCTCCAAATTGCTGCTTTACTGCCCTCCCCAAATTGTTTCCTCGCTATATAGTGGTTTCTGAGCCCCAAAACCAAATAGAGATCTCTGGCTGAGGGGGAAACGGAAGGGGGGCAGGGCGGGTTGAAAGGGCAGGGTGAGGGCCGCCCGACCTGCTCCCGGGGCCATTCCAAATAAGGGTTGGTCTGAAATTCCCAAAAGAATTTTTGGTGGGGGGTTTTCGATGTCATCTGGGAAGGGAAATTTAATTGGGCCTAGTCAAAAAATTTCAAAAAAACCCTTTTGGGTTTTCTTAACAACCCGGCCGCAGATGACAGCGGGGGGGGGGAGTTGGGGGCCCCAACCCAGTGACCCTGCTGGAAGTCCCTTGCTGTGCTGCGACCTGGGGCCTGTCCGGGAAATGTTTGTCCCTCTCCCCATTCGGGTGAAAAACCTGCCCCCTTCTGTTGAATCTTTTTGTTCTAAAAATGTACGCCTGTTTGTTGAAGATATCTGTTATGATAAAACACCCCCCGTATTTGACCCCAAAATAAACCCATAAGAAGCTTGGGTACCCTTGGATATAAATTGCGCTCCAAAAATTGGCGGAAAGATTGCTTGTATGTCCCGTTTAAAAACTCTGTGTTTTTTACTGAATAAAAAAGGGAAAAAAACAGGCTTAATTAACCTTGGTTTGAATTTGCTACGAATTTCTTATGTGGCCCGGTTTGAAAAAAACAAAGTTTTTTTACTGGTACAATGCAAACAACGCTTTAAATTTAACCCCTGGTGTAAATTTTTGCAAAAAAAATTGAGCAAACCAAAAAAACAAGCTTTGTGCGTGTTACAAAGGGGTTGTTTTCTAGTACAAAACAAGAGTAAAAAATTGTAATTAACCTTCGTTGTGAATTATGCTAAGGAAAAATGTCTTTTTTGGGTGAAAATAAAAAGTTTTTCTTTTGTCACCACAGCAGCAGAACACGTTAAAATTAACCCCTGGAAGTAAATTTTTCAAAAAAATTGAGCAACCAAAACTCAGTTTGTGCGTGTTTAAAAGGTTTTTTTTTTACGCTACACAAAAAAGAGTAAAACTTGGAAATTCCTTCGTTGTGAATTGCTACAGGAAAAAAAATTTTTTTTGCCGGGGAAAAAAAAGTTTTTTTTGTCCCACGCGCAGAACAACGCTTAATTAACCCCTGGGTGTAAATTTGAAAAGAATTGAGCAACAAAAAACTTCGAGCTTTGTAGCGTGTTACAATGGGTGTTTTCTCGTAAACAACATGAGGGGAAAAATTGTAAATTAACCTTCGCTTGTGAATTGGTAAGGAAAAAAAGTATTTTTGGGTGGTGAAAAAAAACGTTTTCTTTTGTCCCAAAAGGCCCGAACAAAGCTTAAATTTAAACCCCCCCCGGATGTAAATTCGCAAAAGAATTTTGGGAGCCAAAAATGAAGGGTATTTGTATCCCTTTTAATCAATTTTGCCCATCTCAGTCGGCGATTACCCCAAAATAAGTATAAGAGGCAGGAGCTTGCAGGTCCGTTTGAACAGCCCATTTGAGAAAGAACATGCCCCTAAAACATGGTTAAGCCAACCTTTGGTTGTTTTTTTCAAATGTAGTGGATGTGTGGCTTGTGAATTTGTGGAAACAGGTAAAATCTTCCACAGCAATGTCCTCAATGAGGATTTTGAGATCTATATCTTTCTAAACTGTAGATGCAAGGGTGTCATCTACAAGGGTTCCTGCGCATGTGGCCTTGAATATATTGGGAAGACTATTCGTGAATTTTATCGAAGAGTGGGGGAACATATAAATGACATCAAAAATCAGCAAGACACACCACTAGCTAAACACGTGTGTAATGCACATGCTGGAGATTTAAAAAGTATTACATTCATGGCCATTGACATGGTAAATCCTCCAATTTGTGGAGGTAATTGGGATAAATTCCTTCTACTAAAAGAGACAAAGTGGATATTTAAATTATTTAAATTAAAAACTACTTCCCCACAAGTATTTGAGAGAGATTAGATTTATGTTCCTTTGTTTAGTTTTTTTTTTTTTTGCTGCAGTATTACTAATTTTTATTTTTGATTAATCTCTGTTTATCGGTTCTATCATATCATTAACCTCTATACTGTGTATATTGAGGTTTTATGCAATGGTTTAGGTGCTAACTATCATAACTGCCATACCATAAACCCGTCTTTATAACGGATCTAGTTATATTTTACTCTGATAGCCTAACAGGCTATCTCTTTAGCCGGGGAACGTCGGCACCTATGCGTCTGCCGTTCACACGGCTACGACTGCTGGCCTCTGATTTCACGTCTGGCTCTGCTGAAACTGGAAGTCTGGCGGAGCTCTCATTATCAGAGACGCCGCACTTACCGCAGACTTGCACGGACGACGAAGCGAACAGCCGGAGCTGAAATGAGGTCCGTGTGATGCCCCATCTTGGGCAAGTTCTCTCTATACCAGAGGAACTTATGAGGTGAATTCTATCTATATTTATTGAAACGGGGGCTTTTGTAATACTTTTGGATGTAATCACTGCCATACTTTGGACATTTGGATTCCTTATTATCAGAGGCAGATTGAGACATCCTTATATGAGTGTTAATTTTGTGTTCCCTTTATAATATTAGGGACGTTGTCTAATTATCACTTTATCCAATTGCACCCATACTATCATGATTCACCTCTCATTTGGCTTTATGAATGTTAATCTGAGAATTTCTTCATATTTAATCAACAAACCCTCTCTTTATCTTTTTGGTATATTCCAGTTAATGCCCTAGAATTTTTGTATATTGTGCAGGATTGCATGTTTTGTGGGCTCTATCTACTCCCTCATCAGTCCCCTGAGGAAATGTTAGGGACATTGAAACATGTTGGGACTTTTGGGCCAATTTGCACTTTAACAGGTGTACTTGTCTGTCTGCTTTTTCACTTTGTTTACTAGGGCAATTGTATTTAGGCTTCAGGTTCCTGACATGGACGTCCTTTGTCAAGATGATCTCCCTGTGGTTAGGTTTATAGGGAGACATAGGCCAAGTAAGGCATAACAGGGCTTTTTTTTAAATCACACCTGTTTTGTTTTTGCCCATGGTATATATAATTGTGTACTCAATTTTAGCTTTTGGATTATAAGTGAAGTTTTAAATACAAATTTTTCCGTTTTTCTTTGCTTTTTTCAATCATGTGTATTTTTTTTCTGACACTTTCTATTTTTGTGTCTTTGGTCCTTTTTGATTTCTGATCTAGTTGAGAAGAGAGTGGATAATTGCTAGCCTCTACATAAAGGATAACATGTATGAATGGAATGCTTTGAGCCAAACAAATTGTTGTAGCCCTGTTCTATAGATGAATGAACCACCATACGGCAAAACTTGGCGCAATCTGCGCCAGACACAACACTTTTGAATGTGCCAATGCTGTGGAGGCGTGGCACAGC
Organism: Phyllomedusa bahiana; assembly: GCA_025379985.1. Lineage (NCBI taxonomy): Eukaryota > Metazoa > Chordata > Amphibia > Anura > Hylidae > Phyllomedusa > Phyllomedusa bahiana. The sequence goes on along the minus strand of JAODAL010044640.1, from coordinate 22,183 downwards.
AGAGTCACACAATGTTCCAAAAATGCACCAAAGTTCAGTGCAAAAACTGTGGTACAAATCCATACCAGTTCAAAGTGGCATGGCTAAGACTACTTTTGGTGTAAAACGGGACACATTTATAAAGTGTTGTGAAATAGTTTTATACACACTGTCAGATCTTGTACTATTAAAAACACAGGTAAAACCTGTGAGCCAGTGACAGGTTCGCACAAAGGGCGAGATGTATGAATCTCGCCACGTCGGGGCGCACCTTTCCGCCGGTTTTCCGGTGAAATCTGCGCCTGATTTATGTCGGCGCCGGGGCGCGCTCATACATCCTATGTAAAGTCCGCCGTGCTCGCCAGTGTTTGAGGCGCAGTGCGGGACTGAGGCGCAGTGTGGCGCTGCGCCTATGATTCGCCACCCGAGGTAGTGCACTCATACATGCGGGGAAAAGTCCGCCACGCCTCGCCAGTGTGGGGGGCGCAGTGCGGGGACATGGGCGCTGTGCGGGACTGCGCTTCACATGTATTCCGATGCGAGACAGGCTGGAGAACAGCAAGAAATCATTAAAGATGTCCGTGCGGAGTATGAATAAAAAAATCGCCTTTATAAAGGCGTAAAACATTCTCAGAAAAAGAGCTCAAACCTCAAAAATAAAAAATACATTAAAAAAAAACACTTTCCAAAAATCTAGAACGGCGCAACATCAAGAATTAGGATATTGGAAATTGCCGGGAAATACAGTAATTCAAATTCTGAAAGCTATTCTCATTGGTCGGCAGAAACCGGCCAATCAGAATAGAAGCAACAGTGAACCATTAAAACCTATGGAGAACTATTGACCAATCAGAATCAAAGGCGGGACAGTTTAAAATACAGTAAAAAAAAAAAATGCAGAAAAGAGCTGATTGGCTGAGCTAGCGGGGGCTTGCTATCTCGGCCAATCAGAATAGGAGCGACAGGGACCCATTATAGCCTATGGAGGAGTTAGAACCAATCAAAATCAAAGGTGGGACCGTTCAAAATACAGTAAAAATGCTGAAAAGAGCTGATTGGCTGAGCTAGCAGTGGCTTGGCTATCCCAGCCAATCAGAGCGCGAGCTACTTCTCCCATTGTAGTCTATGGAGAGATGGGCGCAATGCAATCTCGGCGCTCAGCACCGTGCGGCATAGAGTATGAATAAATTTTTTTTTTTATTAAACGTAAAATATTCTCTGAAAAAGAGCTCAAACATTCTATAAACATAAATCAATTCAATCCCGAACAACACGTTTTTCACCGAGACCGGCGCTACATCGGGAATTGCAGTAGAGAGAATTACAGTAATTCAAATTCTGTAAGCTATTCTCATTGGTCGGCAAAAACCAGCCCATCAGAATAGGAGCGACAGTGGCCCATTCTAACCTATGGAGGAGTATTGACCAATCAGAATACGAGCGACAGGGACCCATTATAACCTATGGAGAAATATTGACCAATCATATTCAAAGGCGGGACAGTTCAAAATACAGTAAAAAGGCAGAAAAGAGCTGATTGGCTGAGCTAGCGGGGGCTTGGCTATCTCGGCCAATCAGAATAGGAGCGACAAAGACCCATTATAAGCTATGGAGGAGTATTGACCAATCAGAATAGGAGCGACAAAGACCCATTATATCCTATGGAGAAGTTTGGACCAATCAAAATCAAAGGCGATACAGTTCAAAATACAGTAAAAATACAGAAAAGAGCTGATTGGCTGAGCTAGCGGTGGCTTGCCTATCCCAGCCAATCAGAGCGCGGGCTACTTCTCCCATTGTAGTCTATGGAGAGATGGGCGCAATGCAATCTCGGCGCTCAGCGCCGTGCGGCATGGAGTATGAATAAAAAAGTCATTTTTATTAAGTGTAAAACATTATCAGATAAAGCGCTGAAACCTTCTATAAAAATAAATCAGTTAAATCCCTAACAACGCGTTTGTCGTCGAAACCAGCGCTACATAAGGAATAGCAATAGAGAGACTTGCCGGGAAATACAGTAATTCAAATTGTTTAAGCTCTTCTCATTGGTCGCCATAAAGCAGCCAATCAGAATAGGAGCAACAGTGGCCCATTCTAACCTATGGAGGAGTATTGACCAATCAGAATAGGAGCGACCGGGACCCATTATATCCTATGGAGAAATAATGACCAATCATATTCAAAGGCGGGACAGTTCAAAATACTGTAAAAAGGCAGAAAAGAGCTGATTGGTTGAAGCGGCGGGGGCTCGTCCAGCTTAGCCAATCAGAGCGCGAGCTACTTTCTCATAGAGTTCTATGGGAAAAGAAATGCAGAGCGAGCTCTGTTTGTGATTGGCTAAGTTAAAAGAGGCGCGGTTATTTGGACCAATGGGAGAGCGAGCAACGCTCCTGTGGGTTTTCTAATGCAATCTGAAATAAAACTGTACATGGCCGAAATAAAATTATAATACTGCCGAAGTTGTCCCGATGTGTATATAAAATGAATAATAATATGGGGGTAAATATACAAAAATATTAAATCAATAAAATCAGGTTTATTTCTTTATTTTCGTTAGCCAAGGATCAATAGTATGGGTGTAACGAAAATAAAGAAATAAACCTGATTTTATTGATTTAATATTTTTTTTTCATTACCCCAATATTATTATTCATTTTATATACACATCGGGAAAACTTCTGTAGTCTTATCATTTGATTTCGGCCATGTACAGTTTTATTCCAGATTGCATTAGAAAACCCATAGGAGCGTCGCTCGCTGTCCCATTGGTCCAAAGAACCGCGCCTCTTATAACTTAGCCAATCACAAACAGAGCTCGCTCTGCATTTCTTTTCCCATAGAACTCTATGAGAAAGTAGCTCGCGCTCTGATTGGCTAAGCTGGACGAGCCCCCGCCGCTTCAACCAATCAGCTCTTTTCTGCCTTTTTACTGTATTTTGAACTGTTCCGCCTTTGAATATGATTGGTCAGTATTTCTCCACAGGATATAATGGTTCCCTGTCGCTCCTATTCTGATTGGCTGGTTTATGGCGACCAATGAGAAGAGCTTAAACAATTTGAATTGCTGTATTTCCCGGCAAGTCTCTCTATTGCTATTCCTTATGTAGCGCCGGTCTCGGCGACAAACACGTTGTTCGGGATTTAACTGATTTATTTTTAGAGAAGGTTTCAGCTCTTTATCTGATAATGATTTACACTTAATAAAAATGATTTTTTTAATCATACTCCAAGCCGCACGGCGCTGAGAGCCGAGATTGCATTGCGCCCATCTCTCCATAGACTACAATGGGAGAAGTAGCTCGCGCTCTGATTGGCTGGGATAGCCAAGCCACCGCTAGCTCAGCCAATCAGCTCTTTTCAGCATTTTTACTGTATTTTGAACTGTCCCGCCTTTGATTTTGATTGGTTCAAACTTCTTCATAGGCTATAATGGGTCCCTGTCGCTCCTATTCTGATTGGCCGTGATAGCCAAGCCCCCGCTAGCTCAGCCAATCAGCTCTTTTCTGCATTTTTACTGTATTTTGATTTGTCCCGCCTTTGATTCTGATTGGTCAATAGTTCTACATAGGTTTTAATGGTTCACTGTCGCTCCTATTCTGATTGGCTGGTTTCTTCCGACCAATGAGAATAGCTTTCAGAATTTTAATTAATGTATTTACCGGCAATTTCCAATATCCTAATTCCTGAGGTTGCGCCGTTCTAGATTTTTGGAAAGTGATTTTTTAAAAATATTTTTTATTTTTGAGGTTGAGCTCTTTTCTGATAATGTTTTCCGCTTTTATGAAGGCGATTTTTTTGGAATCATACTCCTACCGCACGGAGCGGAGCGCCGAGATTTCTGTTGCGATCTTCTATGCTTCCTCGCATGTTACGTTCTTGCTTCACTTCGCCGCCGCCGGAGCATTTAGACCAAAATAAACCAGGTTTGACTGTCGGAGCTGCAGAGCGCTGCATTGCACCGCGCTTTGGCGAGCCGCGATCGTACATGCCTCGGAGTTTTCGAGCGCTCCGCGTCCCGCCCCGGAACGCCTACACCGTGCCCACATCACGCCCATTGCCCGCCCCTTCATGCGGGGCGCTGCTGAAAGTGGCGAACGCTGCGCCTAACACTGAATTCCGGCGTCTGACAGGGGGATTCGGGCCGGGAGGCGCAGGTTACGCCAGAAAACAGGCGAAAAGCCCGATCATACATGTCGCCCAAAATGTTTTGGGTTTGACAGCATGACATAGACTATATTATTTTCAGGACCGCTCAGCGAGCGGGGAGTGGATCCGCTGGTCACCGCGAGGAGTTGGCATACCCTACGCCGGGGAGCAGAGTCTAAGGAACCCCTAGTCTTCACTGGAGCCCACCGCAAGGCAGGACAGGCTTTGCCGCAGGGAATCCCCCAGGTCACTACCCCCGAAGTAGGACCCAGCAGTGACAACCAAAGCAGGTAGTGTAGACTCAGGGCCGACCGGAGCGTGGAACTGCAGTAGGCTGGACACCGGAGAGTACAGCCGGAGTAGGCAGGACAGGCAAGGCAGGACTGGCCAGGCAGGAACGGCACAGTAGGAACGGAAACGAAACACTAACGAAACCGTCAGAGAATATCATAAGGAACACACAATGACATCACTAAGACAGGGACACCAACAACTGGGCGCCGACGGCAGGAAGGGGTATCTCTATAAAGCCCATGCCCCAAGGCCATAGGTGGAAAGGGAACACCTGTTGAGTACTGGTCCTTTAAAGCTAAAAAGGTTGCTCGCGCTTGCCCCTAGTGGCTGGCCGGGATAGTGCAGGCAGAAGCAGAGACTGCAGCACGCCGCAGGAGGAGGAAGCAGGACACGGCTAGGTGAGTAGAAGCGCAGCGAAGCACAAGCCAGCGGTGGCTGTACCTTGGGTTGGGTGCCCGGTCCACGGCACAGGAGGCGCCGGGGGCTGAGAGGCACGTGTAGCCGCGGTCCAGGCGTCGGACCGCAGCGTGCGCCGTTACAATTATATTTTTCGAGAGACTATGTCAAGTAACCTGCTGGTATATTAAATCTAGTTATTTAGAGTCTTGAAATTAGCATATTAGTTTTAGGTCTCATTTGCCATAAGAAGTTACCTTAATCCATCTGTTTGTTTCCGGAGTGTAGTTTCTCAGCTTGTCAGTGATATTTATCCCTAAATTCAGTCTTGCAATTTCTGGGTCCTAGCCTTTTTTTGTTCTATCAGGGTCATCTGTAGATCAAGGACATTGTTAAGGATACTTTTCTGGGAAAATTAAGGATCAGTGGGGTCTGCAGGCAGGTTCAGTGACAGCGATCAGTCTAGGGAAAGTTAAGGGAGACTTAGTTAGGGTTAGCACTCGTTTCTCATTGCCCTGCTTCCAGATTTAGGCCCTTTTGTGGTGTTTGACTTGACTGGCTTGATTTTGATTTTGCTTGATTTAGCTTTACTTAAGTCCTGAAACTATCTTATTGATAGGAGGCCCTATTAGAACCCAGGAAAAGGTGACTGCTAAAAGTGAAGTTCAGTTTTATTATCTTGTGCCAACCATATTTGTTACCTTAATTTTGCTAATATTTTTTAAAACTTAATTTTTTTTTTACTTTTTAAAACTACTTTTTTAGCAACTAATACAGGTTGTGAATTTTCAATAGCTTAATTGTTTGTATACTACATTGCAATAGTAGTGTACTGCAATGTAATTTTCATTTACCAGTTTCATGTTACACCATTGATTACATTACAGCCCTGGGACCTTGCATTAGGCCCCTGCATGTCATGACAATCAGATGGCATCCCACAGTCACAAAATGGGAAGTGATTGAGTAGCAGAGAAGTATCTCCCTCTGTCGAATAGCTTAGAAGCTTTGATTGTATTGCAGGGATAACAGTTATCTCAAATCCTGGCCATAAACAGTGAGAGACAGCTGTAATTAACAGTTGGCACATAACGTGTATGGAGTGGGATCAGCCCCAAAACTGACTCCATATTCCCTTCTTCAATATTTTAACATTCTTTAAGTCAGAAGCTGGGGAGAGGTAATTAATATGTATTTTTTAAAGATTAATAAAGTCTCCTAAGTATAAGCTATGTTCCCACTTATGTTATGGCTTTTAATTAAAACCGACGCAACTACACTTTGCCACACCTATTCCAAATGGTGACTAACAGATTCCATTAGCTTTAAATGTAATCTCTTGTGCAACACACTATAATATCATTTCACAATAATTTAAAGAAACTTTTTTTTTTATTCTGCATTATATTCTGTAAGACATATGAAATAAATGCAAGATGTGGAATTTATCATGCAGCAAGTAAATAGTCAGTTTCTTGAAGTTAATGTGTTAGAAATAGAAAAAAATGGGCAAACATAAGAATGAGAGATGGTGGCCTGGACTGTTCAGTTAGTGTTACTTTACAAATGCTTATGGTAAGAATACATGCTGATTGGGACAATGTAATGCGCTGGGCAATGTTCTGCAAGAACATCCTGGGTCCTAGCATTTATGTGGATGTCAATTTGGCACAAACCACCTACCTAAACATTGTTGCAGACACGCTACACACCATCATGGTAATGATATTCCATAATGGCAGTGGCCTTATTGCATCTATAGTAGCTATACAATATTAAGCAGTTAGCTATAATTATATGGTTGATTGATGTATATCATACAGTGCTGCTGATTAACTGAGAGGAAAATGTGACCATGTGACTCCAGAGAACCAGGAAACTATGTTTACAGCCCTCACTTTTTGTGGCTATTGTAGATGCAATTACCAATTACCCCCAAAGTGCCCAAAATAGCCATAACATTTGTACATCACACTGATACTCTCATGGAGAGCAAGGTTTGGGCGTATCTGACCTGTATAACTGTTCAAGGCGCAGTGCTCCCCCATTATATATGAAAACCATTTTTGCCCTCAATACAATAGTCACTACTGTTACATCTGTATGGTACATACAGTGGTTCTATTGATCTAAAAGCAGATCACAACAGAACCCTAAGAGGATGCCCAAAGAAATTCTGCACAGGATTTCATTTAACCTAAGACTTTACTTGTTATTATTTAAAGAGGTCTGCTTCCATAGGTGATTGTCACGGGATTAAAGAAAGCTTAAAATGATTTTTCTCATGAAAATCCCATGATATAAGAATGTCTATAATTTACAAAGGCAAATACATTTTATTGTGCACATGCTCATGCAATATTCTAGTTCCTCTTTTCCCAATAACGCGGCCATATTTATAGTCACAAAGCATCAAAATTAATTAAATGTGTTTAATCTTGCATTTGAGTATGGCTGTTTCTGTCTTCTTCACCTCCACCAAATATTAGTTTTCCATAATTTGTATTTTCTGTTTCATTTACCAAGAATGGATATTTTTGGTCGTAACATCCTTTCAAAACTGAGATTACATATAATAAACTATAATTGGTTAATTTGGGCAACAATGATTGTTGAGTATACGATGAACAATATGCATGTCACAGTGCACGTCGGTCTTGCCCGTGTCTCTGCTGCGGCCCCTGCGCTATATTCACTTGTCCCGGCTCTTGTCTCTGTTCCAGCGGCGTTCCTGGCTGCTCAGCATTACTCACCAGCCCACGCTCCTGCTCCAGTTTGTGTCCATCCTCTCTGGCTGCCGCTCTGTGTGTGCACACCCCTTGGGGCGTGCACTCAGCAGTGCACAAGCATTTCAAGGGACAGTGCCAATTTACCTGCAATTAACCTATGACCTCTCTTTGCATATAAGGAACTTCCTGCCCTTGCTTCAGCATCAGTTTGTTGTTGTCCATTACATAGAGCTTGATCCCTGGCTGCTCTATCGCTGCTGATCTCCTGTGCGTTACCAGTATGCTACCTGTAACCTGTACCCGTTTTCTGCTGTATAGCTGTTGCTGCACCAGTCCACTGTATACTGCTTTATACCATTTGCTGTACCAAATCTGATACTGTCCTGGGCCTGCACTACCCGCCTACGGCTATACCTGCTGCCTCCTGCCACCTGTACCCGCACCTGCTGTCCTGTTCTGCACTTCGGCTACCTCTGTGAGTTGCACCATCTATGCTCGCAGGAGCCCAGGAAATTCACCATATACCGACGATGAATGGGTCAGTGTATTATACTGACACCACCAGATCATGACAATGCACATATCAAGAGTATGTGAACACCTGTTCATTGTACTTATATGACCTTGTTGAACATCACAAAACCACATTGCTCCCTGTAAGAAGAAATCTACTATTAAAACATTGCAGTGTGCCGTGGAAATTTGTAACCACTCAACCGAAAGAGCATTTGTGATGTATGGCACTAATGTTGGGTAAATAGTCCGGGCTCCCATTTCTTACTCTAATTTACCTCAAAGGAGTTTATTAGGGATAATATCAGTGTCTCTCTATACAGATGAACCAAATTGTATCTTTATGGACTTTGTTTTGTGCACCTAGACACAGTCATAATGGAACTGAAAAGGGCATTCTCAAAAATGTCCATGAAGTCAAAAGCATAACATTTTCTAAAATGTTCTTGTATGTTGTACTATTAAAATTACCCTTCACTAGAAAACAAACATCAACCACACCCTAAAAAAAGTTGCCCTGTACAATTAATCACCAAATTTTATAGCAGGAAACTGTGCATTTCAGTAAGTATCATTCTTCCATCAGATTTCCATGTAGAAAATGAAAAACACATTACCAATGCTCTATAACAGTGTTCCTCAACTCCAATCTTCAGGACCCATCAACGGTCCGTGTTTTCAGGATGTTCTTAGTATTACACTGGTAATATAACGACTGTCAGTACATGCTATGGGATATCCCGAACATGCAGCTTGTTGGTGGGCCTTGAGAATTGGAGTTAAAGGGGTTTTGCCACGATGAAATATTGACGTGGGATCCTCAAAAATGGGCATTTAATCACTTTTCTAAATATATGTCATTAAAAAAGTGAAGCCTGTGAGAGCTACAGCATTGCTCAGTCCCCCTTAGTTTCCTGACAGTTTACATTAGCCATGACCAGGACACTGGCAGGAGCTGATCTGGCCGCGCTTGCATGTTTGCACTTCTTATCTGATGACAGGGAACATGTAGGAGCTTTGGAGGGACTGGGAAGAAAAGTGCAGTGTATGAGGCTGTCTGCTGTATAGAGAATCCACTGGTTGTAATGTAATTATTTGAGTAAACATTGCAGGCACTCTCTGCTTCCACGCTCTCTGCTCACCCCCTTCCCTCACCCCCAACTGACACTGCATGCTGAGTTTATCTTCCCTTCTGAGCAGATAAGAGGTAAGGAACTCACTTCTTGGCAAAACCCCTTTAAGGAACACTGTTTTAGAGACCAGTGTGCTTTCCATCACCCCAGCCACTGTTTTGCACATGGTGACCTATGATTTGTGTGCAGCTCCTGATACACAACTCCTGTGCTGATATTACTTCCAGAAGCAATCTGGAACTCTGCAAGGAATGATGCATCAGAGAATAGGCAACATACCACATGCTTCAACATTTAACAAGGCTTTGGACTATGAGTTTTGTGGTCAACACCTTCGTTACTCAACTGTTGGAACCTCTAGATATTTTCACAAGAAAAAAAAAACTTTCAGCTGAACTACGTATATCTAGCAGAACAGAAATTTCTCCAATGTATTTGTGACAGACGTGGCATCCCATAACAGTGCCATGTTTAAAGTAAAACTGATTTATTGAGCATAACCCCAACTGTTACCCTTACTTATGGGGATTGCAAAGCTGTGTTCTTGATTTTAAGCACCTTTTTGCAACAGGTGCAGTAAAACACACCTATACTCAATAAATAGGAGGGGTTTCAGCATGCTTTTAGCATAATCCATAAAAGGATTTAATCTTTGAGTTGAGAATCATAATAGTAAAATATGTAACTAACAAAAATCCCCAAACCTATTGTGGATAAAGTAAATATGAGGACTTTGATTGAAAGCATCAATCAGCTTCAAAATATTCATGATGCTTTCAAATTCATTGGAAAATATATGCAGTGCAGTAACTGAAGCAGCACACCAGAGCTTTCTTCTCATGTACATTTGTGATCACAGTAGGTCTAGTCCACTGAATGCATGCAAATTAGAATTATACACTGTGATATTAACAGTCTATTCTGTGGGGAAGTTAGTTTCTAGTGGTGCTTGGAACAAAATGTTTTGAAACTTCTGAAATAAATGTGCACTTGTTATATTAGCTGAGCTGTGGATAAAGAATGCTTTTGTGTAAATAGGATTAAGATGCAGGTTTGCCAAATGAGATAGAAGTATTTAGTGTATTCTGTTTAGCGACTAAGAGTAAAGTATTTAAAATATTCCAAATTAACTTTTTATTATTACACATACGATTGTTCTGATAATTTCTTTACATTAATTTGTGTGATTATTAAACTTCAAAATAAGAGAACCACAACCAGCCTTGCAAATGGCATGTAAGCCAACCACCTGTAACAACTGAGTACTTTTCATCAGTTCAAGAATGAATGTTTTTGTGAAGCTGTATTGTGCAGGTTAACCTCTTTGTAGTTTTCTTTACCATACAACATCTAGTAAATTCATACTAAGCATATTTGATTTGCATGGGCATTGGTCCCGGGCTTGATTTGTGTGTATCTAAGGACATACAGTAGCTGACGTCAGAAGAGGTGCAGTGGGCCCTGTCTGCCCCCAGCTCACTATCCTTGCCTACTTGGCGTGTTGCCCTAGATGGCAGGCCCCAACTGGACGACAAACGCTACGCTAATTAAGTGCAGTGCCGTCAGGGGATAACAGAGTCAGATAGTCCGGTTCGGTAAAAGAATGGTACGACAAAGCCACGAATCAGGAACCAAAAGAATAACCAGGAGCAAGCAAAGAGTCAAACACTGGAGGTCACGCGGTACAGAATCGGAAGTCAAACACGACGTCAAGAGACAGGCTGAGGTCAGGTAAACTGGAGTCCATAAACAAACAAAGGTAACAGGGAGGTAGCAAAGGGTAACCTTTCTCAGGCAACAACAGACAGGAGTGAGCAGGTTTAAATGAGGCGCCTGGACCCCGCCCCAGCAGCCGATTGGTGCGGCCTCCGGGCCCTCCTATTGGCTAGTGCAACACACCCTCTGACCTGATTAGCATCCGAGCTGTCACTCCTAGATTCAACAGCCTGTCTTCTCCCTGGGTGTGTCGACTGGCTAGAGGGATTAACCCCTGCAGCGCCTTGCTGCTCCACGGCGGAAACATGCGCCGTGACACATGAGATGCAAAATGTTGCAGAATTGAATGGGTTATGGAACTAAGTTATGCCTCTGTTTATCAAGTTAAACATAGAAAAAATAGAAACATTTTACAGAAAAGACAAAGAAGATGAAAACCATGGGTGGCATGTATGAATGGGTCTGCACCTTGTTTTGGTGTATCTTGCGCCAAAAAACTTTTATAGCCCGGTTCAAAAGATGTGTAACAGTCGTACATCAAAACTTGCAGCAGGCATGGCACTTTAGAATTCACTTAAGCATGGGTGTAACTATAGCCATAGCAGACATAGCAACCGCTATAGGGCCCAGAGGTTGAAGTGGTCCCACTCAAGTTCAAGTACATTGCTCCTTTGTATAGATCTCCAGCTCTACTAGGTGGGTTCTCTGATATATGGTGGGATTATTTTACCTTTAATTATTACTACTTATGCTGCCATTTTATGTTATGGTCATTAGGTGATGGGACCCCATCTCATTTTGCTATGGGGACCTATGCTTTTTAGTTACACTTCTGTGCTGGAGATATGCTATGAGCCAAATATATGCACCAAAGATATGTTATGCAAGGCATACCACATGCCAGATTATTGAACCAACATATGACCGGTTCATACATACTATCGCATTCTGCACTCCTCTATATAGATTTGGAACTGGTCTGTCGGTACCAAGTTTCATACATGTTGCTTCAAGTTTGTTTATTGCCAAGGATTTCTGAAAATCCAGATTGCTTTATATTTCTTTGATCACTGCTGGCAAGAAGGACTGAAGAAGGACTGAATTCCTGGAAATGGCTACAAAACATTTTGACCAAAAACAGTTAAGAAATTTTGAATGGAGGAAGGAGGAAGACAACCTGAATATCAGTCAAACCTGGCGAGTTGCATTATTTGTTGTCTAAATATTTTAAATCTAAAGAGACCTTTCTTATTAACAGAGAAAAATGAGAGTCTGGCTGGCATTTGCCAAATGCACATTGGAACAGTCCTTTAGGAAGAACATAATTTGGCCAGATGATATAAGCATACAACTTGCTTTAAATATTGGAGCATTTGGAGCCAAATGTATTGTTGTGGTGAGTCCTCAAAAGAATGGATGTAAACAAAAACTTTTATTGTTGTGGAGAGTTCTGCTTATTGTCCCAATTTGAATCCTATTGAAGGTCTGTGGTCATAGTTGATACTCTCAATTGATCAAGTAACCAGAGAACTGCAGTCAAAATAAAATGAAGGCTGTTCCAGTCAATGCATAACTACAATGACCTCTTTGGCCATACACTTGGAGAAATCTGGTTTGAACAACATTGTTTTGAATAACTACCAGGAACAGCTTCCATTATAAAGCAACTTTTTTCCCTTTAGGCTAAATAACCTAATTTATAAATATTTGGACCATTTTGAATATGGAAGTGTACGCAGAAACTTAATATAACACCAACATGTACACTAACTTAACTTGTCATATAGCAAACATGGAGATTAGGAGCGGTGTATTAAACAAACACAGAAAGCAGTATATGAGATTTATAACTGCTACAAAGACTGACAAGAGTTACAAAGAGCACAGAGACTATTTAAAACACCATAAGGAACGGATATATACAAATACTTAACACTTAATACTTAAAGAGCAGCTGATATTACAAAGTCTAATATAACAGAATAGCATCCTAGGAAACTGGAGATAGGTCCAGAATTCTGTGGTAACCCTAGTTCCATCACGGCAGGGACTTTGAGATCCATCAGAAACTATTACCATCTAAAGTTCATATTGGAGCAAATTACTTGCTAGCAAGGTATTTGACTCATTTTGTATTTTTTACCACCTTAGTACTATACGTTTAGATGTATTGACATGTTCTGTATGCAATAATAACAACAGAGTTTACTAGTCAAATGGTTTTAAAAAGATATGATATATTTTTATATCTTTAAATGCATTTTAGGGGGCCAATTTTAACCCGTTCGCCAAAATTGGGTCAAAGCGATCTACAATACACTTGCCAAATAACCCCCCTGAAAGGGGGGAAAAAAAAGGAAAAAAAGAGCACCCAGGGGAATAAAAAAAACTAAAGAAGTGTATGTTAAATAAATTATATGAAAAAAACAGTGTTGGATTTTTCATTAAAATTTTAGGAAAACTTCCTCCCTTTCAATAAACAAGGGAATGTAGAGGTATTCCCATTTGTCAGTTAGCAGCTAACAGTGTGTCTTGGCAGCATGTAAGTTTTTCCTTCTCATTAGAAGCTTTCTCTTCATTTACTAAATCTCTCCATCACCAATGTTCCTGTAATACACATGACTAGAAATTGGAGCTTGTACAGCTGAAATATCAGTCACTGCTGTATAACCACTCACAGCCTGAACAGAAGGTTAGAGCCTGTTGCAGGGGTAGATGAGCAGCTTCTTTGAAACAACCAGATGGAAAAATCCCTTAACTTTGATGCTTCCAAGTGCCAACTCACCTTACCACTATTATTTTTTGGTCTTATGCAATTGGCTGAACGAGTCTGCAGCCTAGTTTGGGCACTCACCAGGAACATACACTGGTTTGAGTGGTTTTCCAAACAAACAATTTTAGTGGTTATCCCTTTGGTGTATTTTTTCTCTGGGTTGTTCCCCAGGTATGGTATGTGTGGTCAGAGATTTGTAATAGTAACATGTGGGATCAGTGGACAGGCCGAAGTTGGCTCCGGTAAACAAATAAGTGTCCCAAGCTCAGAATATGGACATAATAGTAAGTCACTCAGATTTATAAGTTTCATGGCGGCCTATTGCATTGTATTACAATGCAATAGGCTGTATAAATGATCGTGCCCCCCAGTGGGAAGGGCCCTGTGGACTAATGTTAAAGTAAAAAATATATATATATGTTTTAAAGTGTAAAATAAATAAATAAATAAAGTTCAAATACCCCCCTTTTTGCCATTTTACAAATAAAAAAAATAAAACAATAAAAAAAATTACAAATAATGGTATTGCCCCGTCCAAAAAAAATTAGATTTCTTTACTTTGTTAGCCCAAAGAACAATAATATGGGTGTACGAAATAAGAAATAAAAAATTTAAATTTATTTATTTCATTTTTATTTATTTATTTTCATTCCCCCCTTTTATTGTTCATTTTTATACACAGGGTCAGTTCTGAGTTTTTCTTTTGTTTTCGGGCCATTTTTCAGTTTTTATTATAGATTCATTAGAAAACCCATAAGAGCGTCGCTCACTCTCCCATTGGTCCAAATAACCGCGCCTCTTTTAACAGAGCCAATCACAAACAGAGCCTGTCTCGATTCGGAATACATGTTCCGAATCGCATGTATGAGCGCACCTCCTCGGACGGCGACTCTTAGGCGCTATCAAGCCCGCATGGGCCTAAGTCCCGCATGCGCCTCACACACTGGCGAGGCACGGTGGACTTTACACCGCATGTATGAGCGCACCTCCGGCGCCGACATACATGAGGTGCAGCTGTCACATTCGAGCGCTCGAAAACTTGCGTGCCGACGTGGAAAGCTTCATACATGTCGCCCTACATGTTTAGTATTGCCAGATTTACATCAACCTGTAGAATACAGATAACACATAATTTATAGCGAATATTGAACACTCCAGTAAACATTTTTTTCACATTTTGCCACACTTAGTATTTTGTTCACAATTTCCCATATTCTATGGTACAGTGAATGACAACATTAGAAAGTACATCTTGTTCCACAAAATAAAGCCCTCATATGTCTTTGTAGGTGGAAGAAAAAATGAAAAAGTTATGGCTCTGGGAAGGCGAGGAGTGAAAAATGAACATGACAAAAGAAAAATAGGCCTCAGCGGAAAGGGGTTAACCGTCTGCACCCAGAATAAAGTCAGCAGGAGGTACAGAAGGGTTGTGGAATTCAATTAAAACAGCAAGAAGTAAGATAGAACAGTGTTCAGACCAGTGCAAGACAAAATACAATAAAGTACAAAATCATGGTCAACAGCGCATCGTCCTCCACACTTTACAGACAGAAGATGGTGCAGAAGCAAAAATAGGCACGGATGTAAAATATAGACAAAGTTTTTTTTACTAATTTTCTTTTATACTTTATAAGCTAGACTTTCCATTGCTTTTTTTAAATTTGCATTATCTTACCAATATGTTTTTGTAGATGAGGTTTCCAAGACAGACTACACAATAATTGGGGAAGAAAAAAAAAAAAAGGGGGGGGGGAAAAAAAAGGCCAAAATCAAAAAGGGAAAGCATTTTCCAAAATAATAATAATATTATTCATAAAACAAACAAAATAGAAAATGGTGTTTCCACCTTCCTTATGAAAATTGAACTCTGCAGCAACGAAAATGTGATAATCTTGCAGTCAGATCTAGATGTGATAAGTAGAGATAGGCAAATTTCTCAAAATTCGGTTCGCTCACTTCGCCGAATTTCCCGACAAAAAATAACTTTGTTCTGATATTGCTTCGTTGAACACACGTTAAAAACAGTCTATTTCCAGGCTGCACAGAGCCTGCTGGGTGCCTGTAGAAACGTTTGTGTGCCATGCTTAAATATGCAGAGGGAGCGTGGTTGGTCTTATTCAATGTGGTGTTTTAGTATGACATGCACTCATGAACTGCCGTCCGCTATTAGAATCGCTTCACTCTAAAATTCCCTAGGCACTTAAGAGGGCCAAAACTGACCAAAAACTGAAGCGGGAATGTTGCCTGATAAAGATCATGACAGCGGGAAACAGCGGAAAAAAACAAGATGAGAGCTCAGGTGGCAACAAGTAGTGACAGAGTGTAGAGGTTGACGGCGGCCAGGCCACAAGCAGCATGAGGTCAGACAGATGGCACAATGACATTCTGGTGGTAGGCAAAAAACAGGAGTGGCCAACAGAGTGGCTCAATGACCACAGAGTGGAGGTCACGGCTGCAGCCACTGCAGCAGCATTATGAGGTCAGCCAGGTGGCACAATGACATTTGGAGGTGGCAAAAACAGGAGTAGGCCACAGAGTAGGCACAATGATCAGATAGTGGATGGGTGTCTGGCAGCAGCAGGCTTTGAGGTCACGACGTGGCACTATGACATTCTGGAGGTGGCAAAAATACAGGAGATAGTCCTGCAGAGTGGCACATTGACAGATTGTTGGATGGTGACGGCGGTAGGGAGCAACAGCATGGGTCGAGAGTGGCTCAATGACACAGTGTGGAGGTCACGCAGCAGCCACAGCAGCAGCCATGAGGGTCAGGACAGTGGCCACAATGACATTCTTGGAGGTGGCAAAAAACTGGAGTAGGCACAGTAGTGGCACAATGACACAGTGTGGAGGTCTCTTGCTGGCAGCTGCATGAGGTCAGACAGTGGAACATTGACATTTGGAGGTGGCAAAAAACAGGAGTAGGCCAAAGTGGGTGGGCACAATGGACACTGTGTGGAGGTCACGGTGGCAGCAGCACGAGGTTCAAGATAAGTTGCACAATGACATTTCTGGAGTGGCAAAAACTGGAGTAGGCCCTCTGGGGGAGTGGCACATATAGTTTGTGGAAGGACGGCGGCAGGAGCAACAGATGAGGTCAGAGAGGTGGCTCAAGACACAGTGTGGAGGTCACGGCGGGCAGCCACAGCAGCCAGCATGAGGTCAGCAGTGTGGCACAATGACATAGTGTGGAGGTGGGTGGCAATTACCAGTCCCTGGTTAAAGATGGTTGGTGGCAGATTGAGATACTGTCAGCAGTTGTGTGGCTTCAGGGCGGGTGGCTGGAATCAGAATAGTGGCTGGAGGCAGGTAGTTTGGTAATCCCAGTCGCCCCTAAGGTATTTGGAGTGTGGAAATCTGGCCGAATTTCCAGCCTGATTCATCTTGACAAAGGTCAGTCGTTCCCCATTTCCCGTGGTCAGCGGGTTCTCCCTTGGGGTAAACGATGGGACCCCCGCAGCACTGCTGAACACCGCTACTGATGCCACACTTATGGACTGGGCCAGGACTGCTTCTCCTCTGCAAACTAGGCTAGTTGCGGCCACACATCCTGTTTTGCTGCCCAGTAGTCCATGCGGATCTTCTAACTGGGGTGGCAGAGTGTGACCAAAGTAGGGCCACCATGTTGGTTCAGGTTGCTCCTGGTCCTGCTGCTGCTGCTGATGGCCACTGCCCTCTCACTAGGCGGGTGAAGGGAAGGTGCATCTTCAGTGACTCCAGGACCTAGGTTTGCTGCTGATGGAGCTGGTACTGCCTCACCAACCCCCCCACCTTCCCCCAGCAGCCGCGGCAGGTAGTAGGTGATGCGTGAGGGAACCCCCCGGTCAGAACTGTCAGGGAGGGACGAGTTGCACGACATATAAGCAGCGGCCAACTGACTACGGAGGTAATTTCTCCTATTGTATTTGAGTTTGTCTCCCTCTCAATAGCTTGGGAATAAAGGCTCCCATTTGAGAACGGTTGCGAGGGTCCAATAGGGTGGAGAGCCAGAAGTACCCTCTGCCGGATTGTGACTAATTCGGGCTGTCTCTAGCAGGCAAATTAGCATGCTGCGGGCATCTGCACAAGTGACTTGAGGGGCTCCCTGCCTCCATCTCACTCTGTTAACTGCCTCAGGTGCTTGAGGGTCATCTGTCATTGTCGTTCCTCATCTCCATCTACTCCTCCAGTCTGCTCCTGTCTCCCTCTCTGTACCTGGTAGAAAATACACTCATTTTCACCAACAATGATTCTGACTACAATGTCCTTCCTCCTCCTCAAATTCAGTCCCCACCGGACTCTTGTATAGGCCGCGTAGATGTAGTCGCAACGTCTCCTGTCCCCTGCCCAGACAGAACTTGGTTTTTTCAGCATCGGTTCCAGGACTTGAAGCAGTGGGAATGACGTTATTCATCCCCGTTTTTCCTGGCGGACTACAAATAACGTGGCCTCCTACGAATAGCCTCAACAAACGGGCAGGTGTCACGCATGAGCAGCACTGGCTGACATCAAATTTAATGGTTGGAGTACTACTGTCCCGCCTGGATCATCAAAAAAAAAATTTAAAAATTTTTTTCGGGTTAAGGGCCTATCTTGTTCATACGTCGGGTCCAACATGTCGCAGGCGGAATTGGGAATTCCAAAGGGTGGAAACATTGCATATCAGTGTGAGTTGGGGGTGCCGTTACTGCGCTGCAACTCGGAGGAGGGTGTTCCTGGGCTTTGTAGGAATGGCATGAGTGTCATGCACAGTTTCCCTGTCCATTTCAGAATCATTGGAAGATCGTGGAAGATTCAGGAGAGAAAACCTTTTCACAACCAGAATTGAAACACGTGCGCCATTGCAGGGCGCTAATGGACCTATCCCTCTCGGAGCAGCGGACACCATGTTCTCCCTTTGTCCGTCACATGGTTTCCGATTTGACAGTTGGCGCGGTTGGAAAAGCCACACATCGATTTCTTGCTGCATGACGCGGAGCAGTTCTACCCCTGTGACTTCTTCGGAGGCAAGCCAGAGTGTAGAAGCTGCGTGTACACCGCAGTGCCCTACACATGTGGTATGATGGAGCATTACTTTGGGAAAGGGTGAAGATGATGGTGGTGGTGGTGGAGGAGGAGGTGGACTCATTGGGCAGGAGCCGCTGGTTTGACAACTTGGGGAGAAGAGCGGCGTCTACCTGTCCAAGTTGTTGGTGTTGTGCCTGGGCAGGTAAGCACTTTCAACCCAGTGGGCCATAATGGACATGGTACTGCCCTGACCGTAGTTTCAGCTCCAGGGGTCCGCGCTGCCTTGTGCACCTTGAACAAACCACAAGCTCAAGGACCTGGCCCACCTTCTGGTCGTACAATATTTTATGAAGTGCTGGTTCTGCCTTTTTTGGAATGAAATTACGCTGGAACTCTCATCTCGAGCTCGGCACCAAGCCATTTAGAATCTGCTGAACGGTGCAGAAGTTCCCCCATTTGGAAAAGGGATGGGGTACTGCTTACAAACCACTTGGGACCCCAAGGATGCTCGGTCAAGCTGCTGCACCTTAGGATGCTTGATGCATTACTGTTGTCTCTTTGCAATCGCCTCGCTGAACGATGCTGGTGACTTATTGAGTAGCGAGAGCAGGAGATCTGACCGGGAGTATGATGTCAAAAGAAGAAAACAGTCCCTTCTGCTGTGGTGGTGGAGCCTTGATGGCTGCATTGGCATGCGTGCCCACGGGGCTCTTGCTGCTGCTGATTGCTGCGGCGGCAGGATGGACACCACATCGGAGCCACGTATCTCCCAGGTCACCGGGATGGTGACCTGCATGTGTTGGGACACAGGGCCTTGGTGCCAACGGTAGCTCCTGGCCACGCTTAACTTTCTGCCCACAGATTCTACATTTTACCCATATTCGGCTCCTCCGGGTGTCTTAGCAAAGGAACTGCCACACCGCCGATTATCGGATTTTTAACACTGCCTTTGCTCGCACTGAGTGATACTACCGACGCTGTCCTCGCTGGAGCCCTTGTTCCGCTACTTTCTTTGGACCTGCGAAGCGGGGGTTTTTTACCACGTGGCCGCTTGGCTCCCGACCTCTCCACTGCTAGTACCGCTGCTGACTCACGGCCACACAAACCCACTTGCTGGCTGCGTCCGCTGCTGATGGCGCAAGCTAACGCCCTCTTTCACATGACGATGAAGAAGCCCTTGCCTACCCGGCTCCCAAGTGCGGTCGGCTACATCATTATCTATTTGTGTTCATCGTCACTGCTTGTCCTCTCACCGTCTTGGTATGCAGAGTGACCCCTCACAACATGACCTCCCATGCCACTCTCAACATCTATACTTTCCCCTACTGCAAGAAGAAAGGGGATATTGGCCCCATTTCTTCGCTGCCAAGTAGCTGCTGACTGCCCTCCTCAAATTGTTCATCCTCGTTATAAGTGGCCTGAGCCCAGACCACATAGTAGATCTCGGGCTGAGGGAACCGGGATGGGACAGAGGGGGGTTGAGGACAGGTGAGGGCCGCTGACCCGCTCCCGGGTCATGCCAATAAGGTTGTGTCTGACGTTCCCACCGACTCTTGGCTGGGTTGTCGATGTAATCTGGGAGGAAGGGATGACCTAGTTCAACCAATCAAGAACCATTGGGTTACTGAACAACACACGGGTTTAGATGACAGCGGCAGTTGTGGCCTCACCGGGGTGCCCCCTGCTGGACGCCCCCTTTTGCTGTGCTGCGAACTGCGGCCTGCTCCAGGAATGTTTGTGCCATCCCACTCGCAGGTGAAGAGCCTGCACCTCTCTTGTCTGAATACTGTTTGTTCTAAAATGTACAGACACTGTTTGATGAAGATATCTGTATATGATAAATACAAACCTGTATTTGACTCCAATGAAAACCCACTAAGAAGCTTGGGGAACCCTTGGATATAAATTGCGCTCCACAAATGGCAGGAAAAATTGACTTGTATGTGCCGTTTAAAAACTCTGTGTATTTTTCTGAATATAAAAAGCACAAACAGGCTTAATTAACCTTCGGATATGAATTATGCTACAGTACAAAAATTTTTCTGTGGCGGTGAAAAACAAAGTTTCTTTATGATACAACTGCAGAAAAAACACTTAGTCAAAAAATTTGGAATGTAAAATTTGCGCAAAAGAATTGAGCACCAAAAACTCCCGCTTTGTGCGTGTTACTAGGGCCCGGTTTTTTACGTAAAAACAAGAGAAAACTTTTTAATTAATTTTGCTTTGAATTATCTACAGGAAAAATTTTTTTTTTGCGGTAAAAAAAACGGTTTTTTTTAGTCACCACAAACACGAAAAACGCTTAATAACCCCTGGATGTAAAATGCACAAAAAAATTTGGCAACCAAAAAAACTACCAGCTTTGTAGCGTTTACAATGGTGTGTTTTTACGTAACAAAAAAGAGAAAAAATTGTAATTAACCTTTGCTTTGTAAATTATGCTACAGGAAAAATTATTTTTTGGGGCAGTGAAAAATGGTTTTTTTAGCCCACAACACAAAACAACGCTTAATTAACCCTGGATGTAAATTGGCAAAAGATTGAGAACCAAAAAAAAAGGGTTTGTATGTTAAAGCTGTTTTTCCTTAAAAAATACAACAGGGGTTAGACACCCTTGGTATTCAATGTGGTGAGCAGATAGCATTAAAAATGTTAGCAGCTGCACTGGTGCCCAGGACTTCAGACCAATACCCCCCAAAATCGAAATGTACGTTAAGGAAAGCAGCTTGAGACAAGCTGAGCACCCCCAAAAAAAATCGCTGTATAAAAATGAGTTCTTTATATCAGCTATAAAAAAGCAGCCCCGGCGCACCTTCCCTAAACCTTTTCAGTGAGAGCGGTAGAGCCCCGCCGTCCTGGATTATATGTGCGGTGACTACAGAATCCCGGTTTGATTGGTTCATCTCTGCAATTCATGAGGTATTTCCCTTCTTCCTCCAAAAGTTTTTTGCCCATGTAAAGCCCCGTGCTCGCAGCCATTTTTTTTTAATCAAAAGCACACTTCGTTCACCCAAGTACCCCAAAGTTGACTTGTTTCCGACCCAAGTTTTCTGAAATTCTAAACGAATTCCACTTCGTTAGAATTAATTCGCCCATCTCTAATTATATCAATAAAAATGTATTACTGATTCAAAGCACAATATGTGATGAGCAAACAGTCTCACAAATCACATGGATAGGTAAAAGCATTAAAAAGTTTTCCCCCTGACGATTTTAAAAATTGGCACTCGTCCCCAAAGGTTAAAACAGTGTTTGTAAGGGGGTTAAAAAAAACCCAAAAATTTTTTTGAATTTTGGGTTTTAAAAAAATGCCCTCATTTAAGTATAAATTTTGTAATTTTTTTTGATTTTTTTTATTTTTAAATTTTTTTACACTTCATCAATAAAATTTTTTTTTACATTTTTTTATCCTAAGAGGACTAGGGGATTGATTTTTAAAATGTTGTCTCACTACATTGTTCATTTACCCAGTCCTTTGGGTTTTATTTTGAATTTGGGGGGTTTTTCTGGCTTTCTAC
>JAODAL010044639.1:0-32683 GCA_025379985.1 Phyllomedusa bahiana | reverse complement strand
GGGGGGAAAAACTCCAATCTCCCTACTGTATCTGCATCCAAGTTGGAAAACCCAGACTATGTCTTCTTCACAGATGGATCTAGATATACGGATGATCAAGGACAATTCCATACAGGATTTGCTGTGGTTATCTTGCAAGAAACAGTGAAGGCTGCATCTTTACCTTTGAAAATGTCAGCCCAAGAAGCTGGGCTGTAACGGAAGCTTGTAAGCTCGCCGAAGGGAAGAGCGTGAACATATATACCGACTCAGCCTATGTGTACGGAGTAGCTCATGACTTTGGCCTGAGGTGGGCCCTGCGAGGTTTCCAGACAGCTAGTGGAACGCCCATCAAGAATCAAGCAGCCTTTCAGATTTTGATGCATGCTCTCCAATTGCCAGCTCAAGTGGCTGTTTTGAAAATTAAAGCTCATGGAAAAATAGAGACAGAAAAAGCAAAAGGCACCTACAGGGCAGACCTGGCTACAAAAGCCGCACCTCTCCTCCCAGAGATTCAAGAGGAAGCAGGAGTGGCTGTATATGTACTGACGAGAGCAGAGAAAAAGAAACAAGAAGAAGAAAAGAAGAAAGAAGAAGAAGAAGAGAAGAACCAAGGACAAGATATACTGAATCCAGGTGTTAACGTTTTGAGACAATTTCAAACTCAAATAAACCCAAAGGAAAGGAAGAGTTGGGAGGAATTGGGAGCAGCGATACACCAAGATGGATAATGGAGGAAAGACAATAAACTTTTTTTACCAAGGGCATTATATCCAGCTGAAGTACAATGGGCTCATGGTACTACCCACAGAGGAACGAACCAAATGGTTTCTTTGATCAACAAGATATACCTAGCACCCGGAATCTGCACCACAGCAGGTAACTATTTAGCAAAGAGAATCTTCCTCCCGGTGCAACCAAGGAACGGACGCTCCGAGGGGTAGAAAATATGCTGCAAAGGAAAGCGCAACTGGGGATCTTTGACAAAAAACACCCGGTGTGAGATCAAAGGCAGGTGCTCACCTTTTGTAGCTGTACAAGTTACAGTACAGCTCGTATGAATGCTTCCTTTGATCCTCCAGAATCCAGATAGTTACAGCTGCTCCTGCCTCCTCCCGCCAGAGGTGCCACGAGGGACGCCAAAGGAGGACAAACAGTACTTGCTCGGAACAACTAAACGAAGTTCTTCACATAGGTTGGAAGGGGCTATACAATGAAGCGCTGAAGAATGAATAAAACTGGATCTAACTCAACATAAAGTTGAGAAATTATTTATTTAAATACAACGCGTTTCGCGGGTGAAGCTCCCGCTTCCTCAGGTACATACAAAAGCACTGTTTAGTGCGCGGGTTTAAATAGAACAAAACATCAGAGCGAGGTTCAATGAATTGTAAACATGCACAAAAGGTCACATGATGTCAACATTAGTGTAACAATATAAACAAAGACCAAAACAGTGGATGATACACTCCTATTAAAAAAAGTCCTTTTTGAATGTACTGGAGTAAAACCAATAAAAAAATATACATTATAATAATAAAATTCTTTAAATATATATATATATATATATATATATATATATATATATATATATATATATATATATATTAATATATATATATATATTATATATATATAAATATATATATATATATATATAAAAGTATATATATAAAAAAATATATATCAATATGCACAAAAGACTATTCAAGACTGGATGGCTAAAATATTTTAAATCAACAAAAAGACCAAAGAGAACAAAAAGAAAACGCATAAATTTGTAGTATATAGAAAAAACAGGATTGTAATAATGAATGTTAAAAATATTAAAAATATTACCAATGTAATAAAAGAATGTATTAAATGACTGTCTCCTGTATTTCATTGAGACCGTGGGGGGCAAGGGTATTTAATTTATACATCCAGTAGATTTCTCTCTGACTTAAACTTTTTGATCTATCCAGAACTTTAGGGTTAATGCATTCAATCGGTTGAATGGTAAAATCAGGGGAATGACTATTGTGTACTAATTGTAAATGGCGCGGTAGACTATAAACAAGACGTCCATGAGTTATGTCATATCTATGGTTAATTAACCTTCTAGACAATTTATTTGTAGTTTTGCCTATATATTGTATTCCACAGTTACAGGTAATGAGGTAGACAATAAAAGTGCTTGTACAGGTAAGATGATTTTTGATACTGAACTTTTCTCCAGTTGTTGTGGATTGGAAAAATTCATTCTGAACAATCTGTCCACAACATTTACATAATGGATGACCACATGGATATGAACCCTTAGGTTTAGGTACTTCAGATGTTTCATTTTCTTCCCTCTGGGTGTGTTGTTTAAGTCGTGAGGGGGCAAGAATGTTTTTTAAAGTGCGAGCCTTACGATAAATAAATTTCGGGCGTTCAGAAATAACCCCTTTTAAGATTGGATCATGCAACAAGATACTCCAATGTTGGTTTATTATTTTTTGGATCTCTCTAAACTGAGAAGTATGAGTTGTAGTGAAACAAAGGTCATATTCTTTTTGTTTTATTTTCTTATCACTTGGATTTGTTAGGTAAAAATCTTGGTTTTGTGCTGCCACTTTTTTATATGCGCCTTCAAGTAGAGCTTTTGGATATCTTTTTTGAATGAATTTCTCTTTCAATGATTTTGCTTGAATTTTAAAGTCACTAATTTTTGTACAGTTCTTCTTTATACGTCTGAATTGCCCTTGTGGTATATTATTTAACCATTTCTTTTGGTGGTTAGAGTCATATGCCAAATAATTATTTGAGTCAGTTGGCTTGAAATGGGTTTTCGAGACCAGTTTACCTTCATCTACATAAATATCTAGATCGAGGAAGGTAATATGAGTTGCATGAGTAGTGGCTGTAAAAGTAATGCCCCATGGAGTGCGATTAAGAAATTCTACAAAGGAATTAAAAGATTCCATAGGACCCCTCCAAATTAAAATCAAATCATCTATAAATCTTTTATAATATAAAATGTGTTGATAAAAAGGATTATTAATATTAGTAATAAAATTATTTTCAAAAGCCCCCATAAAAAGATTAGCTACTGAAGGTGCTACTTTCGTACCCATGGCCACCCCTACTTTTTGGTGAAAGTGGGTTTCACCATATTGGAAAAAATTATTTGTTAAAATTAATTCTAAACCTTTAATAAGAAACTCTTTAAAATCATTAGAAAAAGTGGGCTCCATGTCAAGGAATTGTTTTACTGCTGACAATCCTGCATTATGATTAATATTAGAATATAAGGACGTGACATCTAATGTTGCTAATATTTGATTATCTTCCCAAGTTGTTCCTACCAAATCTTTTAAAATAGCATCAGAATCCTTTAAATGACTTGATAAACGTTCTACAAGAGGTTGGAATTGGATATCCAGAAAATGCGACAGATTTGATAAGATTGAATTAATGCCAGATATTATTGGGCGTCCTGGAGGGTTCACTTGATTTTTGTGGATTTTTTGGCAAGTGATAAAAGAATGGTATAGTATAATTATCTGTTATTAAAAATAATTTTTTCGTCTTTAGTGATGATATTTTTCTCAAAATTATCCTTAATAAAATTATTATATATTGTTTTGAGAGACTCATGTACATCGGGGTTTACTTCGCTATAGTAGAAGGTATCATTGAGAATCCTTAATGCTTCTGCATTGTAAGCATGGTAATCCTGAATAACCACTGCTCCTCCCTTATCTGCATTTCTGATTACAATATCAGTATTTTTAGATAATTTGTCCAGAGTTTTTATTTCTTTGGTGGTTAGATTTGGGTTTAGTTACAGCAGGTAACTATGCTACAAGTTGTGACATATGCAATACTTGTAACCCGGGAGGACTGATGACAACACCAAAGAAGCACTTGGCTAAACCACTATACCCTTTCCAGAGGATTCAAATTGACCACATTGAATTACCCAAGAGTGGAAAGGACAAGTATGTTCTAGTGGTGGTGGATATGTTCTCAGGATGCCTGAAGCCTACCCAGGCACCAACATGACTGCCCGAACCACCGTGAAGAAACTGTTGACTGAATTGATATACAGATTCGGGATCCCAGAGGTTATTGAATCTGACCAAAGACCTGCCTTCACTGCGGAAGTAGCCAGAGACATTTTTAAGCTAGTAGGAGCTGACCTCAGCTTGCACACTCCCTACCATCCTCAGCGCAGTGGAAAAGTGGAAAGAATGAATGCCACTCTGAAGAACAAAATTCTGAAAGCTAGCAAAGTAACATCTCTTCCTTGGCCTGAGATCCTAGCCATTGCACTCTACTCTGTCAGAAACACCCCTAAACAGCCCACCATTCCATCCACAGCATTTGAATGCAGGGAATGATAGCCTTGTAAAGTATGCTATAAGTCTGTGCAATCAATTGAAAGTAACCTATGCCACAGTTTTTTCCCATCCCGATCCCCCTCTTACAAAGCACCCATGGGCTACAACCTGGTTGACTTGTGTTGGGTGAAGAAACACGTCAGAGATTCTCCGGAACCCAGATTTGGGGGACCATACCAAGTTCTCCTGGTGTCCCCAAAAACTCAGTGAAACTCGAAGAAGACCCACTTGGGTGCACGCTTCACACTTCATGAAAGTGACTACAGCCAATGAATCATCATGAATCACCTCTTATCCTTCTTGATATTCTGCCTTTGTCCATGAATGGTTCCATCAGCCTCATCACTACAGTTTCGGATAGTCTCTCCCCGCTGGGACGACTGGGGTCCTTGCCAAGATATAGCAGACTTTACGATGTAACTTTGATTCAAGTCGCAAGCCACCCAAAACTTGATGCCAAACTTGTCTGGTTTTGTTGCAATGTATTCAGAAAACAGCACCGAGTCTTTGACGGGAAAAAGCTGTTCACAAAGTGATGTGTCGACCGGGGTTGAAAGGATGTGATGCATTGGTGACAAAAAACCCCACACATCGGAGATTCAGAAAACTTATCGCTCCACTGTCACTGCGTGTGAACAGCATAAAAAGCGTAGGTTTTGCAGATGCTTGGAAGGGGTTTCAGGTCTATTGAATGACCTTGGGGTTTGCCAGGTTTTGCTGACCAGCTTACGAATTGAGGAACCTTGGCACCGCCCGCAAAATAATGATGAAAAAATGCCATTGTTCCGGGAGACCCAGAACCAATCCCCCCTCCCGTGACGGCATGTTGTGTATCCTTTCTTGAATGCACGAAGCATGTAAGAGTGATAAAACCGGGGAATTTTTGAAGGCACCCCGGACACTTCGCCCGGCCTTAGCATTTGGGCCCTCCCATCTGTAGGTAGGTTCATTGGGTGAAAGGGAGACTTTTCCCCACTTCACTTCACGCCACACTGTGCCATTTTTTTGCGGTCTCGTCGGCTCACTCGCCAACGAGCCTTTTTTTTTGGTAGGGGAGGAGTCTCCTCACTGAAAGATAAATAATAAAATTTAACATTTTGTTTGGGTTCAAAAAAAAAGATAGTCGGGAAAATAAAAATCAGTAATTTGAAAAATCTAACCTAAAACAGTCAGGTCCGAACAAGGTGAAGGACTTGTCTTCTCCACTGAGTCAAAAGGGGTTTTGGTGTTGCTCAGGATCAGTTCCAAGCCTTTAAATGGTGTGCCTTCTCTGATTTTGTTTTCTTGGTACAAAATATTGAAGCACACCTTTTTACCCCCCCACAGCACAAAGGGTTTTACAATGTTATGCAATTTTCCCACACAACAAAGCGTGGGGGGGGCAGACACACTCAGAGCGCTAAAATTTTTTTGTTACATCCACAAGCCTGAGGGGGGACAACAAAATTTCCCCTGCAGATTCCTCAACAATGGGCCCCAATTTGCAAATTAAAGAAAGCAATTGGAGCCATCAGGTTGTCTGTTTGGACTAAGGGTCATTTGACCCTCTTTCAGGACTTCTAGGGGGAGCTCAAAATTTCTGGGACTTCTAGTGTTAATTAAGCGCTGACCAAAGCTTTAATGCTGTTTCTACAATCAAGGGTGATCTTTATTATCCTGAGAGCCTGGAAATATTAATGATGACTATAGTACTTATGTTTCTTACCCGTTCATGATATAGATTTATTGTCAAGTTGATGATTTAATGGAAAACATTATACTCTTTTCCCTTTTATTAAAACCTTATAAAGCCATCAAAATATTGTGCCAGATTCCCTTTGCTTGGAAAGCGCACTGCTTTCAACAAAAAAAAAAAGGGGCCTTCAGAATTTTTCCTCTTTTTAAAAATGAACAGAAAAAAATAAAAAAATATTTACAAATCAGCCAGTGCCATTATACGGGCCAAATGCAAAAAAGGAAAACCTTTTTAATTTTCTATGTATCCTCCCTTTTGGGGTTTCAATAAAAAACCCTTGGGCAACACCCAAATTAGCCAATCTTTTTTTATGAAAAAATAACAGGGTTGTTTTCCTTTTTACGTTTTCAAAGGAAAAACAAGCTATAATTTAAAACTTTTAATAAACAGATCAAATATACCGGGCAGACCTGTGTGGTATGTATTTTTTAAAACTCTCATTTAAAAACAGTTTTTTAACCCCAATTTTTGGACAAGAAAAATTTAAATTTGAATAGAGTAGAACAAAAAAATAATTCAACACCGGGGGCCATTTTGGGTGCCTGACTCGGTTTGCTACTCGAGACGAGACCCCCCGGGGGGTGACGCCATCCCATCGGCTGCACAAACCTGGACTGCCCCGAACTTGGAGCCTGATCAACTCCTCTCAAACGGTAAGTTCACTGGTTTTAAAATTTCTGTACTTAACCGTGTCGGCCCAGTCTAGGGGGAAGTTGCCCGGTGGGTTTTTTTCGACCTTCTGAGGAAACCTAAAAAGCGTCCAGGTTTGGGTCTCCAGGTTGGGGTTTGAATCCTAGGGGCCCGAAACCAAAATACGAAACGCTGTTTGGGAGGGCATCAATTTTTTGTCTCGGGAAGTTGGGTTTTGTGTGCATGGGGTGACGGGGTTGGTATTGTACTTTTTTTTCGTTTTCCCTTTACATGGATAGACAAACTGATCAATGGGAAAATAGAAAGTGGGGGGAGTTTTGTTAGGACAACAAAACCGTGTGGCAGCCCCTGTGTGGAAAAACAAGACCCCTGTTTTGGCATCCTTTTTGGACTTTAGATTTAGGTAGGGTTGCTTGTGATTAGCCCACAAAACATCAGTTCTGATTTTGGGTTGTAGTTAACGGCGCACTTTCTAGGTGTAAAAAATTACATTGAGACGGGGTTTTGGGGCCCCAAACTTCCTCTTTCGCAGTGAAATTTTGTGACAGGGGGGTTGGTTTTTAAGGGGTGGGGGAAAAAGAGGGATCAGATAGCCCAGTCCCCCAAGTGCGGTCGTGGTTTTCCTTTTGATAAGACACAAAATGGGGAAAAAAAAAAAAAAAAACAGTCACCTGTGCCATAAGATAGGGGCCGGAACCACCCTTTCCCCCGATGGAAAGCTTACCCTACCATTTTTTTTGGTTTTTAAAAAGGCCCCGATGTGAAAGGGTATTTAGGGCCCCGTTTTTGCTGGTATCTAAGAAAGGAAGGTAAAATGAAAAGGTCTGATTTTTGGGGGAAAAAATTGGGTTAAAATTTTGTGATATGCATAAGGGAGGCAGATTTTCAAGTTCCCCTTTTGGGGGGGAGCCCTTGAAAAATTGCAAAGGTATTTTTTCAGGATAATGGCCCTTTCTGGCTGCCAGTCCTGGGATAGAAAAAGCAATTCAATTGGGAAACGAATTCTTGAAGTAGAATAAAAATAAAAAGGGAAGTATAACCGCATACATGTTTATATTATGAAAAGGGCCCCGCCCTGTAATTTACATCCCAAAGTTGGGGGTGTCCCCAAAAGTGGTCAGCGAACCCCCCCGCGCTGAATAAATTCATAAATTGTGGGAGGGGCGTCCCCAAAACCCCCAAACCCCCCCTTGTAATTTTCCCCCCCCTTCCCCAAAGCCAAACCGCCCCTAACTTCCGGTGAAACCCTCTTAAATGTACCCCACACTCTCCCACAACCCGGAAGTGGGCATCACCAAGCCCTCCCCTTTCCACTTCGGTCCCCAAACTTGGTACAGTTACATCTAATGTTTCTCACTTCCTTTAGAGGCACCATATTGCGAACCCTTTCCCTGCCCTTTCCTACTTCTGGTGGCCATATTGAACCCCCCAAAAATCAAAAAACCCCGGGAATTTCCGGGTTGAGGTCGCACCCCCCATCTTGCTGCCCCTAAAACTTTCCCGCACTCAACCCGTACTGTGTTTAGTTATAACATCAAACGTCGGGTGATAATGCCTTCTGTACAACGGGCCCACAACCCAAACCCCCCAAAACCACTCACCTTTGCTCCCCCTCGGGGACCTTTTATATACCCTCTTCCACTATACCCTATTCGATTTTGGGTGCCAAGAGAGAAAATTTGTCAAAGCTGCGGCCACCGGACCCATTTCAAAATCCAAAAAAACAAACCCGTATTTCTCCTTTTACCTCAGTCAAATATTGCTACCCCGGGAGGGGAAAACTTTTTCCTAAAAAACACCAGAGATACTGCCCATGGGGCGGGGGATATACTGACGGAGACCTGTCAAAAACTCCAAAACAACACTTCACACTAGAGAACTCTCGAAACCCTAGGTTTTTATCTTACCCCAAAAAAGAGAACCCAACACACCTATGTCATTACATCAATTTGGGCCCAAATACTCCCTTTTACCAAATTAGGGGAACAAAATAACCAAACCCAAAGGGAAATTGTAATCCTCAAAGGACCTGCAGCATAAAGGGCTACCTGCAAAATTGTGAAGGAAGGGGGAAGGAAACAGGAAGTTTTATGACATTATTAAATTTTTCCAGTGGTGCCCCTTCCTGGCTGCGTAGTTGTCACGGAGCGGCAACTTAACTGCGATTACATTATTCATGCTTTGACCCGTATACAATAACTTTTGCCACGATAGCTTGTCCCCCTGCAAACAAACATCATAATGTGCTTGAAGTGGCCCAATGAATAATTTTCCCAACATTGTACTTCCCCATCTCTTTTGGCATTTTTTTGGTCCCAACAGGGGGATGTATACTGCCTTTTTTTACCGCATTCTTGAACAAAACCCAAATTCCCAACAGCGGAAATAGGATAGGTACTAACAGAACCATGGTCAAAATGCCCCGAAGAATACTTGGCTCCCCTTTAACCCCTCCACACCTTTCCAAGAAAAACCCCCCATTACAGGAACTATCCCTGGACCCTGCCGCAACCTCAGCCCAATTTGCCACCACCACCAAACCACCGGGAACCCCAATTTTAATTGATTAAAAGCCATTACCACCACTAAATCTTTTTCTCTTCCCGTGCACCCCCTCTTAGACCCCCTTAAAGGCCCGCCCTGAAAACCAAGATCAACCAATCTACTGCTTTTACACCAAAAAAGCAAACACCTACAACCCAAATGCCGACCGGGAACAAACCTATGGCATTTTACCCCTGGCATTAGTAAAAGAAGACTATTCTGAATTGGAAAAAACCTAACCTGTTGCCCATCAAGGTTGGTGATTCCTTTTTGGCCCTCACAAATCAGCCCTGCAAGAAGCAAATTTTGGGAACATCCATGCTTTCTCATCTGGGGAAGAGTTCGCCGTCGTCTTCATTCCTGGCCAAGGAAATGCTTGGCTGAGTCCTCATCAATACTTCAATTTCCCCTCAAGGCAATACTGAAACTGAAGAAGTACACAACAAATGTCTGCCTTTTTCCCGGGCCATGGGTTTTACATGAAGACTAAAGCCACAAAATCCTCTTTGCAACCCCGTTTTGTTAAAGGTCTACATAAACCCATTTGGGATTTCTTGAAACTATTTGAGCAAGTATGCAGAGCTCCCAAAGTCAACTTCTCTCTATTGTAAGGCTCAGAGTTTTTGTTGGGTTTAGACTGATTCATCTCAAAAATTAAAAAAAGGTTTTTAAAGTCCTACCAAAGCTCCCAAAAGGCCTACAAACCAGCCCCTTGAGACAAAACCTACAATCAACCAATTTCAAGCTACCTGGGATATCAAACCCACGGCTCCTGTCGACCTAATGGTTCACAAAACTTCCAACGCACACCTCCTGGCGGACAAGGCCGAATTAAAAAAACTTGTTTTTACTGCAAACGATCTGGACATGTCATTAGGGACTGCCGCACTAAAACTCGTGATGACAACAGGAAACTTGCTATCAAAGGCCACCCAATGCTGTCATACTCTCAAGCATACAACCAAATCGAAACTCAATATCAAGTTTATGGACTACAACCATCAAGATTCAACCAACAAACACAACGCAGACCCAGTCAAATAATATTAATCCATTCACTGGACCTCAATTCAACATTCCTAACCATAATCAGCACCCAGGCCTATCCTCAGGACCCATAAACTCTCACCTGAAGCACAGGACTGTTTTCAAACCCTAAAACAACTACTGCTCTGGGAATCCTGACAAATTTCACAACCTTTCAACCTCTTCCTTTCTGAACATCATGGCCATGCTTCTGGAGTTTTAGTCCAGAAACATGGAGAACGTATGAGATCTCTGGGATACTACTCTTGCAAGATAGATTCTGTTGCACGGACTGCCTCTACTTGCATCAGAACTGTTATTGCTGCACAAGTCCTTCTTGAAAAGACTCAAGACATCATATTGAGCCATCCGGTCACTATCTTGGCTCCTCATGATCTTCAAGGGATCCTGAAACAGTCTCAGCAACCTCATCTTACTAAACAGCGCCATCTCCATTTACAATGCTCATTATTGATGCCTGAGAATGTCAGCATTTCACAATGAATTCGTGGACCCGTATTTCTTGAAATATAACTTTTTCTTTTATATAATAAACAATAGCTTTCTTAAACGTTTCAGTTAAAGCATTGCAATTTTATACAGTCCATGGCAAAACTAGTAGCGTATGTTGCACAAACAAATGG
Organism: Phyllomedusa bahiana; assembly: GCA_025379985.1. NCBI lineage: Eukaryota > Metazoa > Chordata > Amphibia > Anura > Hylidae > Phyllomedusa > Phyllomedusa bahiana. The sequence continues at coordinate 21,737 of JAODAL010044639.1, read as the reverse complement.
GTTTAAATAACCTTTTCCCAATAGAGCTTAAAAACCCGATACATTAAAATGGGGAGCACCCATGGACAACCGGCCGGGTTTGAAACGGCCGCAACATGCAACGTTTCAAGAGATCAACGCCCTCTTTCTCAAGCATGCGTGTTCTAGGTTTGCCTTCCCTTTATATGCATGTTAACCCTTTCTGGTTAACCCTTGGTTAAACAAAAAGAAATTATTTTAAAAACACTTCGAAACTCAATTCTTATTGAGTCCATTCGGGCTTTTGGAATCAAGGACACTATCCAGTATGTTTCCCTTTTTAGTAACTGTATCTTAATCTGATCTACATATTTCCTTTAACACTAAACGAGAATTTCACCATTTCAAGTCTGATTACATTATGTCTTTTTGGCTCAAAAAAAAATGTTTTGCTACAGAGGTTTTTCTCCGGAGCTTTTACTTGTACCAGCATCAACCTCCTTTTGTCTGTTCTTTTTTTTTTGTTGTAATTTAGTTCCTAATTGCACTTCTATGTTCATTAAGGCGAATTTTGATTTTCCTGCTGGTTTGACCAATATAGAATCTGTCCGCATGGACATTTTAGAACATTATATTTCTGCCTTTTGATTTCACATGTGTAGTATTTTTTAATGGGGGATTTTTGTAAACCCCTTCATTGGGATGACAAATCTCAGATCCTTTTATTATAGAAGTGCAATTTAGCAATTTCAGACATTGGAATGTGCCCTTTTTTTGTGTTTTGCAAAAAATGTTGTGTCTCAGTCCTGTTTGTTTTAAAATCTGAAGAACTAATGTGTCACCTAGGGAGCGGCCCTTCTTGTAAAAAAATCTCGGTATTTGTGAGAACAAAAAGCCAAATTGTTCATCACTCTGCAAGATATTCCAGTTGTTACATATACACATTAGTTTCTTCAGATTTGAGAACAAACAGGACTGAGACACAACATTTTTTGCAAACACAAAAAAGGGCACATTCCCATGTCTGAATTGTCTCAATTGCACTTCTATAATAAAAGGAAACTGAGATTTGTCATCCAATGAAGGGGTACAAAATTCCCATTAAAAAATACTACACATGTGAATCAAAAGCAGTTAATATATATGCTAAAAAGTCCATGCGAACAGATCTAAAATTGGTCAAACCAGCAGGAAAATCAAAATTCCGCCCTTTAAAGAACATTAGAAGTGCAATTAGGAACTACAACAACAAAAACAAAAAGAACAGACAACGGAGGTTGATGCTGATACAAGTAAAAGCTACGGGGAAAACCTCTGTAGCAAAACATTTTTTTGAGCAAAGACATAATTATCAGACTTGAAATGGTGTATTCTCGATAGTGTTAAAGGGAAATAATGTAGATCAGATTAAGATACAGTTACTAAAAAGGGAAACATACTGGATAGTGTCCCTTGATTCCAAAAGCCCGAATGGACTCAATGAAGAATTGAGTTTCGAAGTGTTTTTAAAATAATTTCTTTTTGTTTAACCAATGGTTAACCAGAAAGGGTTAACATGCATATAAAGGGAAGGCAAACCTAGAACACGCATGCTTGAGAAAGAGGGCGTTGATCTCTTGAAACGTTGCATCTTGCGGCGTTCACCCGGCCGGTTGTCCATGCTGCTCCTCATCTAATGATCGCTTCTAAGCTCTATGAAAGGTATTTACCTATTTGTTTGTGCAACATACGCTACTAGTCTGCCATGACTGTACTATATGCAATGCTTTTAACTGAAACGTTTTAAGAAAGCTATTGTTTATAATAAAGAAAAGTTATATTTCAAGAAATACGGGTCCACCAATTCATTGTGAAATGCTGAAATTTATGGGATCCAAAGAGAAGATTCCAATGTGGGACCTATGAGCGTTCTGTTGCTAAATATGTATATGCGGACACATATCGAATATTAAGTGCCTGAGAATGTCACCTTGAAGAGATGTACTACTCTCAACCCAGCCACTCTGCTTCATCTTTCAAGGGGGGAAGATGAAGATCAGACTGCCACAGATGATCCTCTTCATGACTGCCTTGAACAAATTGAGGCTGAAACCTCCAATCTCCCTACTGTATCTGCATCCAAGTTGCAAAACCCAGCCTATGTCTTCTTCACAGATGGATCTAGATATACGGATGATCAAGGACAATTCCATACAGGATTTGCTGTGGTTATCTTGCAAGAAACAGTGAAGGCTGCATCTTTACCTTTGAAAATGTCAGCCCAAGAAGCTGGGCTGTAACGGAAGCTTGTAAGCTCGCCGAAGGGAAGAGCGTGAACATATATACCAACTCAGCCTATGTGTACGGAGTAGCTCATGACTTTGGCCTGAAGTGGGCCCTGCGAGGTTTCCAGACAGCTACTGGAACGCCCATCAAGAATCAAGAAACCGTTCATACTTTGATGCATGCTCTCCAACTGCCAGCTCAAGTGGCTGTTTTGAAGCCTAAAAGGCATGGAAAAATAGAGACAGAAGAAGCAAGAGGCAGGGCAGACCTGGCTGCAAAAGCCGCAGCTCTCTTCCCAGAGATTTGAGAGGAAGCAAGAGTGGCTTTATATGTACTGACGAGCAGAGAAAAAGAAACAAGAAGAAGAAGAAAAGAAGGAAGAAGAAGAAGAGACGAACTAAGGACAAGATGCAGTGAATCCAGGTGTTAACCTGTTTGAGACAATTTCAAACCCAAAAGAAAGGAAGTGTTGGGAGGAATTGGGAGCAGCGATACACCAAGATGGATAATGGAGGAAAGACAATAAACTTTGTTTACCAAGGGCATTATATCCAGCTGAAGTACAATGGGCTCATGGTACTACCCACAGAGGAACGAACCAAATGGTTTCTTTGATCAACAAGATATACCTAGCACCCGGAATCTGCACCACAGCAGGTAACTATGCTACAAGTTGTGACATATGCAATACTTGTAACCCGGGAGGACTGATGACAACACCAAAGAAGCACTTGGCTAAACCACTATACCCTTTCCAGAGGATCCAAATTGACCACATTGAATTACCCAAGAGTGGAAAGGACAAGTATGTTCTAGTGGTGGTGGATATGTTCTCAGGATGCCTGAAGCCTACCCAGTCACCAACATGACTGCCCGAACCACCGTGAAGAAACTGTTGACTGAATTGATATGCAGATTCGGGATCCCAGAGGTTATTGAATCTGACCAAAGACCTGCCTTCATTGCAGAAGTAGCCAGAGACATTTTAAGCTAGTAGGAGCTGACCTCAGCTTGCACACTCCCTACCATCCTCAGCGCAGTGGAAAAGTGGAAAGAATGAATGCCACTCTGAAGAACAAAATTCTGAAAGCTAGCAAAGTAACATCTCTTCCTTGGCCTGAGATCCTAGCCATTGCACTCTACTCTGTCAGAAACACCCCTAAACAGCCCACCATTCCATCCACAGCATTTGAATGCAGGGAATGATAGCCTTGTAAAGTATGCTATAAGTCTGTGCAATCAATTGAAAGTAACCTATGCCACAGTGTTTTCCTCAATTCCAGATCCAGACTCTTATCAAAGCACCCATGGGCTACAACCTGGTGACTTTGTGTGGGTGAAGAAACACGTCAGAGATTCTCCGGAACCCAGATTTGTAGGACCATACCAAGTTCTCCTGGTGTCCCCAAACTCAGTGAAACTCGAAGGAAGACCCACTTGGGTGCACGCTTCACACTTCATGAAAGTGACTACAGCCAATGAATCATCATGAATCACCTCTTATCCTTCTTGACATATGTATTGTTTGGGTGTGTGTAAGAGCACAAGAGGTAGCAATCACCCAAGAGAAAGGGGTGACCACTTTTTGTCGCACCCACAAGGGTGGGATTGTGAGGGTGAAGTGTGAGGGTTTCTTCAGGGGCGACCATTCTTAGTTTCCCAGACCCTAGAACCTCTTTCAGGTCTTATCCCTCCTATCTCTTGACAGGTCTTCATGTTTAGAGAGTCAGCAGCTGTCGGGGTCGAGAATAGCTCAAGAACAGCCGACCACCCCCTCAGGTAGGGACTATATCAGTTAGCTTACAAGTCTTAGGGACAGTCAACACTCTCCCCATCCTTACCTAGTGTCCAGGAACAGTACTGGTCGCAACTGAGTCTTTAGGGGGGATTTTTAGGTACAGATTCTAATGTTTTAGGGGGGACTGTCAAGTTGATGATTTAATGGAAAACATTATAATTGGTTATATTATTACATCCTTATCAAGCTCATCAGATATTGTGCCAGATTGCTTTGCTTGGAACAGCAGCACTGCTTTTAACAAGAAAAAAAAGGCCTTCAGAAGTTCCTCTTTTAAATGATGCAGAAAGAATACAAGAATATGTACTATCAGTCAGTGCCCAGTTATACTGCGCAGATGCAAAGAAGGAAACCGTTATATTTCTATATATTCTTCTCTATGGTTTCAATTATATTTGCATTAGCAACAGCCAATTAGCCAATCATATTATAATAAAATAATCATGTGATTCTTAATACGTAGCAAAGGTATATCAAGCTGTAACTTTCTATTAATAAACAGATCTATATACCAGACAGACCTGTGTATTTCTTAAGCTCTCAGCTGAGAACAGCTTTTTAAACCAATTTAGACAGAGACAATTAATTGAATAGGCTTAGAACAAAAATGATAATTCTACACCAGACAGTATCATCCATCATCAGGATATGCAACATACCGCCGGCTATTAGCTGATAAAAGCAAAGTTAAAATCCATAAAATTCTAGAATGTATACATAAAATATATCCATTATTGTTCTATATTAAAACAGGAGATAAAAAATTGAGACACTTTTACATGTTTCAAAAGAAAACCAGTTCTTGTTCACAGCAATAAACTTTACTCGCATCGTTCCAAATAAAAGTAAAAAGAATCAATCAGATTTAAATTGCTAAATGTCGTCATAAAAACTTAAGTTAACCCTATCGTTTAACGCTCTATTGCTAAGCACTGTCACGGGGGTCGCGGGCTCCGCTGCCCCCCGCGACCGTCACCCTGCTCGCAGGGGGTCCGGCGCGGCGGCTGCGGCGGCCCGCGACCACCCCTCTGCTGTCCCGGCCTCGGCGCCGCTTCTCTTACCCGTCCACGCTCCTGTGAACGCCGCTCCTGCCTGGCCCGGCCGCCGTGCGCGTGGCTGCTGCTTAAGGCGTGCGCACGCCGGATTCTCTAAATTTAAAGGGCCAGCGTCCCGATAATTGGTCTATTGTCGGACGCTGGTTCTATTTAAGGTATCCGCCCCCAGCACTTCCTGCCAGTCTGTTGGTGTGTTTTTGGTGCGTTTAGAGAGTATTGGAGTTCAGTCTTGATTACCCGTGTACCAGTCCGCTTGCTTACGTTTTCTGACCTTGCCTGTTTGCCGACTGCCCTGACCGTCTGCCCGTCTCTGACTACGAACCTCTGCTGCCTGCCCTGACCTTCTGCCTGTCCCCGACTACGCCTCCAGATTACGTTTCTGTACCACGCACTACCCTGGCCGCCATCGCAAGCAAGTCACGTCAGGGGTAACGACCTGGTAGCCTCACGCCGCAGCAAGTCCATCCCGCTTTGCGGCGGGCTCTGGTGAAAACCGGGGGCTACTTAGACTCCGTTCCCTGTGGCTTAGTTGTCATCGCTTGCGTTGGCCCAGCGAATCCACTCCTCCGTTACAAGCCTTCTTAGTACAACTCAAATAGTGAGACTAAACTTATCAAATCAGCAATTTATTACAGTCATATGAAAAAGTTTGGGCACCCCTATTAATCTTAATCATTTTTAGTTCTAAATATTTGGGTGCTTGCAACAGCCATTTCAATTTGATATATCTAATAACTGATGGACACAGTAATATTTCCGGATTGAAATGAGTTTATTGTACTAACACAAAATATGCAATATTAGTTATTAGATATATCAAATTGAAATGGCTGTTGCAAACACCCAAATATTTAGAACTAAAAATGATTTAGATTAATAGGGGTGCCCAAACTTTTTCATATGACTGTATATGTACAATAGATCTGTAATAAACTCCCCTCACATGGTCCCAGATAAAAGCAAGATTAACCAATTACTTTTAAATTATTAACTGATGTCATGACAACTTAAGATAACCTTAGCATTTAACATTTTTACCTACACAAATAATTTTCTCAAGAAATGGAATGACATCCTTTTTATGTGCTCCTTTGCATTGATGAAACCTAATATTACATCCAAAACCAAAAAAATTGTACAAAAAGAAACAGGGGATATACAAGCGAAGGTGAATATTTTCTCTTCATGCAAGGATTATGATTCTCTCAATAGTCGCTTGGTTAACAATATCTGCAAATTAGAAGCCACCATTATGTAAAACTAAAAGACTAAGGTTATCATGTAAGGACGGGGAGCGCCAGTTATCTGGCATCAAAAAGCATAGTAGACCCATTCTAGATGTATGAACAGTCACACTCCCAACTTTGGCGTAATAATGTCGTCTGTCTGAGCCAGACTTGTCATATTGGCACTAGACTGCACCTGTATGTATGACTTGCAGAAGAACAGGTTCATACATTTTGGCGCATTCTACACTATATTAAAACTATTTAGAACTGGCCTGTCAGCGCCAATGTTCATACATGTCACCCTAAATATCAGAAAGACACAGCAAGGACAGAGTTTATACCTAGCATCAAGAGAGGCACAGTCAATCACCCAGATCTATCCTTAAACAGCAACGCCGTATTGCAGAGATGCTAATTTAATGCGAAAGAATAGAGTCCGTTTTTTCTCAGACCTGGATAATACATATCCAAATATTTCAGAAACCAATTTGGCACACTGGGAAAACCAAAGGCACTTACAAACTGGACGGTCAGAAAAGTGTTATGGCTTCAAAAAATAGTGAAGAGGAGGAGAGATATTTTATATATTAGAAAAGCGCAAACATGCATAAAGTAAAAGCAGAACCTCAATTAACCCTTCAGAGCATTATCATTTTATCTCCTATAGTCCTTGTGGAAGCCTGATTAAGGTATGTTCACACAATATATTTGTGGGGTGTAATTCGGCACGTAATTGTGCTTCAATACATCTGAATTACGTGCAGTAATTCATTGCTCTTATTGAGAGCTATAACTACCTGCCATCTTCCCCAGCGGGGGAATACACACTGGGGAAAAGAATTGACATGTCTCTTCTTTCCGGCGTGGAAAGTGAAAGTCAATGGAAGCCGGCTGTCAGCGCTTTAGAAGTACACGCTAAACAGCACGTGTTTTAAAACATCTGGCGGATTGCAGCACATACAGTACATATTAACTTACCCTTAAGCAGAGGAATTCATTTTTCTCAAGGGACTTTATTTTTTTCAACACAGTTTTGGATGTTAACCATTTTGCGAGACCGCTTACAGTTAAAGACACTTTTTTTCATGATAAACAAGGTTACAATAACTTGGAAACAGTGGAGGAATTTACAGAGTATAATGAATACAAAGGCCTTTTGTTTATTGACAAATAAATCCTTTAATCTCAGCAGGAGTTACAAAGAGAAGGTGTTAATGATCACACAGGAATGCTGTCCATCCAGACCATCAGCCTGTCCCCAGCTACATCTCCGCTTGTCCCTCGGTACCTCGTTGGCACCTTTGCTGTAACCGCGAGTGACCACGTCAGAGGTAGCGACCTGGGAGTTCTCCACAGCCAAGTCCATCCTGACTTGCGGTGGGCATTGGTGAAAACTAAGGGACTCCTTAGACTCTGCTCCCTGGTGTGATATTTGCCAACACTTGTGGTGACCCAGAGGATCCACTACTCGCATTAAAATGCGGCAATAAAGCGCTAAACAATAAGGTTACCTTAAGTTGTCCTTATATCATTTAGTAATTTAAATGTGATTGGTTGTTTTAGCTTTTATCTGGAACCATGTGAGTGGAGTTGATTGCTGTGAACTGCTATTGGTTTGAAAAGTGTAAGCGTTACAATGTCTTCCTTTTTTATCTCCTTTTTTAATATGGAACAATAAAGTATATATCTCATATACTGTACATGCTGGAATATTCTGGATTTAAACTTGTAAACATCCATGGCTTGCTTTTTAATGACTGCCTACTTAAGAGGTGTGGGGAGGAGGGGTCTCAAAAGTCATGGAGGGGTTAAATTGTATTAATAAAACTGATATATTGCTAATGTTCCCATGTGATCGCCCCACATTAGAAGTAGGGGACCCTTAAATAATTTAATAATAAGTCAGCATTTTCCACAGCCGAAAATATACTACTACAATAACATCTCAGTACATACCCCACAACATACCTCAGTACAAAACCATAACTGGCTATTTTTTCTTTCAACAAACCTTAACTCCTTACCGACATTTGACGTACCCCTACATCATGGTCGGGAAGGGTTTCCTGCATTCTGACGTATTGGTACATCATGGATATCTTACAGGCTTACAAGCGGAGCTTGCAAGATCTTGCATTTGACCATCGGTATATTACAGGTGGCCTCATGCCACATCACCCATGGCTGGACGACCACAGGTGATTAACCCCTTAGCTGCGGTGATTTATTAAGATGGTTGCAGCTAAGTCAAACACAAAAGTAAGGAGCACCTTCTGCCTCTTCCCAGTGCAGCAGCGACAATCGCCGCTGCTGTCTCTGTACCTGACGGCCTGGGAGTGTAACAAACACTTCCAGGCTGTCTTTGATGTCACCATGCCCGCAATGCATTGTGGGCATTGTTGGGCATGGTGACTAACAGTTGCCATAGAGACCAGTACATAGCAGTTCTGCTCTGTACTGATCTCTATTGTGTCAGTGATCTGAGGATCACTGATACAAATCCAATATGGGGAAAAGTGAAAAAAGGTGAGAAAGTAAAAAAAAAAGTGAAAAAAAGTGAAACACAAACATGAAAAATAAAATAAAAACACGTTCATCGCCCTTCTCCCCTTTTCAAATGCCAAGTGCCCCAAAAAAGATAAAAAAATAAAGTAATCATATTTGGTATTGCCACATGCATCTAACCTATAAATCTGTCAAGTTAATTAACTCGCACAGTGATCGCTGTAAAAAAAAACAAAAAAAACAACAGAATTGCAATTTTTGTTCATCCCGCAACACATTAAATGGAATAAAAAGCTATCAAAAATTCATATAAACGCCAAAGTGGTACAAATTAAAACCTCAGTTCATCCTGCAAAAAAAGTCCTTACGTAGCTCCGTGTACGGAAAAATCTTTTTTAAAGAGCTTCAACATGAAAAAAATATTCAACTTGAGTATCACCATAATTGTATCCACAGAATAAAACTAACTTGTCATGTATATTGCACGTTTCGTGCTGTTAAAAATGAAATAAAAAAAAATTACTAGGATATCGGTATTTTCTTCAACCAGCCTTCCAAAACACGGATTTAAAAAGCTTTTTCCCCCAAAAAAATTATACCAGTAAAAACGTCAACTCATCCCACAAAAATCAAGTCCCTACACAGTACCATTAATATAAAAGTAAAAAAGTTATAGCTCTCAGACTATAGCAATGTAAAAATATGTATGTAAAAATTGTTTTTATTGTGTAAAACATAAAAACATATACAAATTGGGTATCGCTGTAATCATATCGACCTGCTGAGTAAAGCTAGCATGTCATTTATATCACACAGTGACCACTGTAAAAAATAAAAATAAAAAACACTATTAGAATTGCTGTATTTTGTTTAAAACACCTCACAAAACCCTTAATGAAAAGTGATCAAAGCATCATACGCATCCCATAATGATATCAATAAAACTGTCAACTCATCCCTCAATAAAAAAAAAACGAGCCCATATTCTGCTCCGTATACAGAAAAATCAAAGCTATGGCTAGCAGACTATGAAGACATAAAAACGCATTTTTTTATAAACACATTTCTATTTTGTCATAGTAATAAAACCGGGTTGGTAATTGTACCAACCCGCATTGTAAAGCTATCCTGTCAATTTTACCGCACGGGAATTGCTGTAAAATTGAAGCCCAAGAAACAATGGTGGAACTGTGTTTCCTCCCCCATTTTCATCGCCCAATGCTAAAAAACTATGGAACAATTATGTGCCCACAATACACCCTTAGATGAGATCCATGAGAGATGTTGAATCCAAAATGGGGTGACTTATGAAAGGTCTTACCTGTTCTGGAACTTTTAAGCTTTTGCAAATGCGACATGGTACCCACCAACATCTGCCTTCCAAAAGCCAAATAGCATTCCCTTCCATGTATGCTCTGCCTTGTGCCCAAAAAGCATTTTAAACCCACATGTAGGGTATTACTGAACTTGCGTAACAAAGTTTCAGATGCCATTTTTCCAGGATTCCTTGTAAAAAAAAATTAACATTTTAAATAAAATTGCAGATTGCTGGAAAAAATTTTTTTTGCCATTTTCGCAGCCTAACGCTAAAAAAATTTGTGAAACACCTGTGGGGTCGATATACTCACTGCACACCTGGATGTATTCCTTAAGGGGTGGAGTTTCAAATATGGGGTCTTTTTAGTAGTGTTTATTAAGTTTTAGCACCTTAGGATGTCCACAAACCTCGTATAGTGCCTTTAGAAAATAGTAATGAAAATTAGACCCCAAAGTCTAGTAGGTGTTTCTCCTACTCTGAGGCTTGTGGTTGAGCCAAATAGTGCACTAGGGCCACATATGGGGAATCACTGCTTAGTTTCATTTATCTGGTCACATCTACCCTGTTACCGTGAATAATGGATAAAAATGTAAAATCTGTAAAAAAAAAAAAAAGGGACATTTTGAAATTTCATCTCCATTTTGCTTTAATTTTTGTGAAATACTTGATGGGTTAACAACCTTAACCTTAACATAAAGGCCCCTCAAAGCATTATCAGAACTGGACTGGTCTCTAAAATCACCTAAAAACATCAATGTTGCAAATTTTCCTGAAAATTTGAAAAATTACTACTAAATTTCTAAGCCCCGTAATGTTGTAAAAAAATACATTTAAAAAATGAAGCCAACCTACAATAGACATATGGTAGATGCTAGTTATAAACTATTTTGAGTTGAATAACTATCTGTCTTACACACAGAAATTTTTGAAGTTTGAAAATGGCTCTGCAAGTAAGGTCAAAACTGGCTGCGGCGGTAAAGGGTTTAGAGACAAAGGGTTCACTTACTTAACAGACCAATACATTGCTTTAATTTACAAAAAAACAGAAGCATACTACAGAAGCATTATCTACATCATTAGCTTATAGTTTAAACGTAGTGTAGTCATGCGCACAAAAGATGATGTGAACAGCGTCTAACCATGTAGGAACCTAGGGTAATTACATGTGTTATTCCTGTTAACTAAACACAACTGTATGACAGATACAGGGTATATTATTCTCTTCTTCAGATGCTGTTAGTAGAAAAATAACCGAGGACATTTTTCCCATTTTTCTTGAGATTTCGAAGAAACCATGTATTGTAGAGATGATTACAATAATTACAGCTTTATACAACATGAAAGAAAACTTATGATTGTGTTTCTGAGTTAAGAGTTTGTCTGTAGGAATTCTAACTGCATGTTAAAGAGTACATAAAAAGAAAACAAAAAAAAATCAAACATTTTCTTTCAATTTTATTGCAGAAGTATTTTTTTTACCTGTAGCACTGATAATCTAATTAATGTTTTGTAAACCAGCAACTCTGTGAAGAGGCAATAAGGTTATAAAATAAGCTAATAAACCACAACTATGTTTAGCATTAATTTTTATTTTGATCAGAATAATGTCTACAAATGCAAAAACATTTTTTGCATGATTTGTTAACATCTAATATGCAATGTAGATTGAAGACTAAGGGCAACATGTTTGAACGGGACTGCACCAGTTTTCTGGTGTCAAAAAGCTGTAGTAGACCTGTTCTATACATAGATATATGAACAGCAGCACTCCAAACCTTGGTGCAATAAGAGCCTGTGCAAAACTTTTTGGTGCACCAAAGATTTGGGATGTTCTGGGAGCATCGCACCACATTCATAAAATTAGACACATTTATGAATCTATGACTTCAAACCTAGGCGCAAAACAGTTAGAACAGCCGAACCAAGTTAAAGGTAGTTTGCCTGAGCCAGACTTGTTGTATTGGCTCTAGACTGCGCCTGTATGCATGAACTGCAGAAGAACATGTTCATACATTCTGGTGCATTCTACACTACCTTAAAACTATTTTGAACTGGCCTGTCAGCGCCAGGATTCATACGTGTCGCCCTAAAGGTTTTAGACTCTTATGGCGACAATATGTATTTTGGCGCTCAGACGCCATTTTTGTGGCGCGCATTAGTAGCATAGAATGCGTCTGAATCTATGAACCTGTTCTACTGCGGGTCATAGATTTAGCGCTTTCTAGCTACAAAGCGACACTTCTGGCTCAGGTAAACCACTTTTAAAGTGGTTTACCTGTTCCAACAGTAATGCGCCTGGATTTGCCATACTGAAGCTGTAAATGTGTAGCTTTGTATGGTTGCAACCCCCTCTCCCCCGATCTGATACTGGAGGGCGCCCGTTTAAAAATATACTGTTCATACATGTCTCCCTTAATTTCAAATTTAAAATACTGTTAATGTGTGGTCTTAGGCTGCGTCTACATGGCAGAGTGTAAAATACTACTTGGATTCTAATTAGAATTCGACCTGTATTTTACAGTCAGTTTTTCTTTTATATCCCATTTATTTTGGGTGGCCTCTGCCATAGAAAAGTTTTCCGACAAATTATAGGACATGTTCTAATTATTTTAGTCGGATTTCGGATTTGAAATCCGACCTCAGAAAATCCAAGCTCAGATTTTCTATTGAGGTCTATGGGTAGAGATGGGCAAATTTCTCAAAAATTCGGTAAGCCGACTTCGCCGAATTTTCCGACAAAATTCGTTTCGGTCCGAATTACTTTGGGATGAATCGCGTTAAAAAACAGCTATTTTCAGGTTGCAGAGAGTCTGTAGGGTGCTTTAGAACATTTTGCCATGCTTAAATATTCAGAGGGAGCTTGGTTTGGTCATCACAATGCTATGTTTTAGTATGACACGCACATGACTGCCGCCGCTCTTAGAATCGCTTCACTCTAAAATTCCCTGGGCTCTTACGGGGCAAAACTGACCCAAAAACTGAAGCGGGAATGCGGGCCTGATAAAGTCATGGCAGAACCAGCTGAAAAAAACAAGCTAGAGGGCTAAGATCCTAAGATAGCACCAAAGAACACAGTAGTAGGTTACCGGAGCCGCCACAGATCACAGCACAGTAAGGGGACGTCACAGCAGGAGTCACCCTGCGAGGCCACAGCATCCGGTGTCATCTACCGGCCATGTGTTGACCACACACTAGGTCATACATTTTTCCCCAGATGACATCTGACAACCCCAGCCACGAGTCGGTGGATTTGTCACACACAACCCCTAGTTGGCATGGCCCGAGAGCAGGTGAGGGGCTCTCACCTGTCCTCAACCCACCTCTGTCCTTCTCTTCCCACAGCCAGAGAACTACTATGTGCTGTGGCCTCTGCACCATTATACAGTGAGGACAAAATATTTGAGGAAAAGTGGGCAGCAAATAGGTGGGGAAGACATCCCTTGCTTCTTGCAGAAGCCGGGAAAATATGTGATAAGGAGAGTTTGCAATGGGGGTTTATGTTAAAAAGCGGTCAGGCTTTGTACAGCGACACCGTTGAGGAGGACGAGCGGTGACAGGCAAACACAAAATCGATGTAGCCCGATCGCACATGGGAGCCGAGAGAAGCGGGCGAGGCGGACAAGTGATTCTGGTGCCCTAGTTAAACAAGTGCCCCCAAACGGAAAATTCAGTCCACTCCATGCCTCCTTGTGCCCCCTTTTCTCCCTGGGATAAAGTGGCCAACCCTCGATTACCCATTGTCCCGGCCCTGGAAGCATTCCGTTATCTCTACATTAAGTTTTAGGAGACGGGAGGAGAAGAAGGAGGCTTTGGACAACAGACAATCTGGGATCTTGGACAGTAGAGAGTTAGTGTAAATTCCGGTGTCATTAGCAAACTGGTGGTTTTGAAAGCCATGTGATGCTATCAGCTGACCCAGACCAACAGTGTACAAGGGTTCATCATTATCATAGGGAAAAGAAGAGCAGCAGCTTGCGTGTCAGGCAGTGGCGCAGCCCGTAAGTCGGTAGTGTGGTCGGGAGTCAGCAGGGTGGCAGCATTGCGAGGTTGGGAGCCAAACGGCCACGATTTAGACCACCCACTTTGCAGTTCCCAGAAAGTAGAGGCACAGGGGCTCACCGGGTCAGCGGCGGTAACAGTCAGTGCGGAGCTTTGGTGGTAAAATCACCTCTCGGGACGGTGTGCCAGTTTTTTGACGAGACACCAGAGGAGGGTTGAACATAACTATAAGTAGAATCTGTGGCCAGAAAGTAAAGCGTGACCAGGGACCTAACGTTGGCACCACAGCCCTACATATACATCATGCAGTGTCACCATACGTGTTTCAGATGTGGTGGTCCATCCTGTCCCAACAGCTATAGCACCCAATGGCACGACTCCCATTTCAGGCAGTCAAGGCTTCACCACGTCTGCCGAAGACAACTCCTGTACATTATATAAATTCCTACCGGTCCAGATACTCCTGCTCCTCGGCACTCATGGTGCCAGCAGCCCATTCACCGAGACATTGCCAAGAGACAGCAGTATGCGTCTAGCATCCTCAGTGTAAAGCTGACCGTGCCCTGTCCAAGTTGGTGGTACTGCAGTCCCTCCCTTTCAAGTGGTGGACTCTGCATCATTCAAAAAAACTGGCCAGGAAACTTGCATTCACTTCAGCCATTGTAACGACGGGGTAGTGGATCCTCTGGACCACCGCAAGTAGTGGTAGCGGCCACGCCAGGGAGCGGGGTCTAAGTAGGTCCCGGTTTCCACCAGAGCCCGCCGCAAGGCAGGATGGACTTTCTGTGGCAGGAGTCCTACCAGGTCGCTACCCCTGGCGCGACTAACTTGCGGTTTGGCAGCCGAGGCACATGGGGGTTTACCGAATCTTAAGACGAAACTCGTAGTCAAAGGTCAGGCCAACAGGTTAGGGCAGGTGGCGGAGATTCATAGCAGAAAGGTCGGGTACACGGGCAGACAGGAACTGATGAACAGGTAGAAATTGAGAACGGAATAAAATATTAACAGGGGGAAATTGATGAACAGGAATAAATATAATAACAGGGGGAAATTATTGAGCAGGGGGAAATTGGTGAACAAGAATAAATATATTAACAGGGGGAAATTGATGAACAGTAATAAATATATTAACAGGGGGAAATTATTGAACAGGGGGAAATTGATGAACAAGAATAAATATATTAACAGGGGGAAATTATTGAACATGGGGGAAATTGATGAACAAGAATAAATATATTAACAGGGGAAATTATTGAACAGAGAAAGGCCATTAACGATTTTTGATGATCCAAGTGGACGGGAAATAAATTCCCCTGGGCGAACGAAGTTCACACACGGGAGGAAATGCTCAATCAGGTTGTTCAAATCTTACACCCACTGCAAGACATTCTAAAAAGGGCCAGAAACTTGCATGCACTTCAGCCATTTCTTACACCACCAAACACACCCTCCTTAAGCTGCAAGCGGCACCCCGGGCCTCCTCCAAAATATGGCTGATTATTTTGACATTTCCAAACGGGTGGGAATTCCAGCCCCCAAATTTTGTTTGGAATGACTCTATGAACAGAGAAAGGCTATTAATGGTTTATTGTATCCAAGCGGACAGGAGTGCACACCTGTGTAATTTTAATTTTCTGCCATGTGGCACCCAAATGGGGGAAACACCTGCCGTTTGCTCGGGCCCTTTCATGCATACATGCGTAATATGGCAGACGCCAGGACTACCGGATGAATAACGTCATTCCACTGCTTCATGTTGTCACGGACAGAGGTAGTGGATCCACTTGACCACTGCAATCTATGCCAATAGCCACGCCAGGGAGCAGGATCTAAGTAGGTCCCGATTTTCACCGGAGTATACCAGGTCGCTACCCCGACGTGACTAGCTTGCGGTGGCAGCCGAGGCGCAGTGAGGTACCGAATCATAAGACGAAACTCGTAGTCAAAGATCAGGCCAACAGGTCAGGGCAGGCGGCGGAGATTCGAGGTCAGGTAACGTAGCAGAAAGGTCGGGTACATGGGCAAACAGGAAGGGATGAACAGGTGGAAATTGATGAACAGGGATAAATATATTAACAGGGGGAAATTTATGAACAGGGGGAAATTACTGATCAGGAATAAATATATTAACAAGGGAACTTTTGAACAGGGGAAATTGATGAACAGGTAACAGGGGAGGGCCTCCCCTTTTTCCACCGTTACCAGGGGAGGTCCTCTCCTTTTTCCACCGTTTACAGGGGAGGGCCTCCCCTTTTTCCACTGTTAACAGGGGAGGGCCTCCCCTTTTTTCACTGTTAAAAGGGGAGGGCCTACCCTTTTTCCACCGTTAACAGGGGAGGACCTTCCCTTTTTCCACCGTTAACAGGGGAGGGCCTCCCCTTTTTCCACAGGTAACAGGGGAGGGCCTCCCCTTTTTTCACCATTAACAGTGGAGGACCTCCCCTTTTTCCACCGTTAACAGCGGAGACCTCCCTTTTTCCCCCGTTAACAAGGGGAGGGCCCTCCCCTTTTTCATACAAAGCCAGTTTTGCAGCATTTGCTTTTGCTTCTTTTTTGTTCTGGGCCCTTTCCAGTTTTGTACTGAATTCAACTACAATGGCACATAATCAAAATAAAGCACCTAAAACATTCCCTGTAGTTATGGTCTCCTTCAGTTCAAGTTCCATACGCTGCATTTGAACAAACTGGTGTAAGGCAGGAAACATGGATTCAAACATAGTAGGATCTCTGGCTGAAGGGAACCGATGGGAACCGGTGGGGCGGGTCGAGGACAGGTGAAGCCGCTGACCCCTCCGCCATACCAACTAAGGGTTGTGTCTGATGTTCCCACCGACTCTTGGCTGGGGTTCCAAAAAGAAAAGGTTAGGCCAGCACTGAAGTCCTCATGTAGAAAAACATATAGAGGTGATGCAGCAGATCGTCCAAGGCCAGTCAGCCCAAAACTGGCCACAAAATATCCAAAAAATAGTTGTAGAGATGGACGTCCATCTCTGCAACTATTTCTTGGCTGGGGTTGTCTGATGTCATCTGGGAGGAAGTGGATGACCTAGTCAACCAATCAAGAACCATTGGGTTTTCTTGAAAACACACGGGCCGCTAGATACAGCGGCAGATGTGGCCTCACCGAGTGACCCCTTTCTGCGACGCCCCTTGCTGTGCTGTGACCTGTGCCTGCTCCAGGGAATGTTTGTGCCACTGCCACTTGCATGTGAAGACCTGTCACCCTCTCTGTCTGACATACTCTTTTTTTCTAAAATGTACAGACTCTGTTTAATGAAGATATCGTATATGAATAAATACAAAACCCTGTATTTGACTCCACATGAACCCAGTAACAAAACTTGGGTAACCCTTGGAATTTTAAATTGCGCTCCACAAATGGCCAGGAAAAATTTTACTTGTATGTGCCGTTTAAAAGCACTGTGTATTTTACTGAATATAAAAGCACAAACAGGCTTAACTAACCTTCGGATATGAATTATGCTACATTCAAAATTTCCTCTTTGGCGTTGAAAAACAACGTTTCTTTCACTGACTACAACTGCAGAAAAATACTTAGTTAACCCCTGGATGTAAGTTGCGCAAAAGAAATGTGCTGCCAAAAATTACTAGTTTTGTAGCGTGTTAAAACGGCATGTATTTTACGGAGCACAACAGCAGAAAAACGCTTAATTAACATTCAGATATGAATTATGCTACAGCCCAAAATTTCTTCTTTGGCGTTGAAAAACAACCTTCTTTACTGACTACAACTGAGAAAAATACTTAGTTTAACCCTTGGATGTAAATTGCGCAAAAAAATGTGCCCGCCAAAAATTACCAGCTTTGTAGCCCTGTTAAAACGGCGTGTATTTTACGGAGCACAACAGCAGAAAAACGCTAATTAACCTTCGGATATGAATTATGCTACAGCCAAAATTTCTTCTTTGTTGTTGAAAAACAACGTTTCTTTTACTGACTACAACTGCAGAAAAATACTTAGTGAACCCCTGGATGTAATTGCGCAAAAGAAATGTGCTGCCAAAAATTACCAGCTTTGTAGCGTGTTAAAACGACATGTATTTTACTGAGCACAACAGCAGAAAAACGCTTAATTAACCTTCGGATATGAATTATGCTACAGCCAAAATTTCTTCTTTTGCGTTGAAAAACAACCTTTCTTTTACTGACTACAACTGCTGAAAAATACTTAGTTAACCTTTGGATATAAATTGCGCAAAAGAAATGTGCTGCCAAAAATTAACAGCTTTGTAGCGTGTTAAAACAGCGTGTATTTTACGGAGCACAACAGCAAAAAAACGCTTAATTAACCTTCGGATATGAATTATGCTACAGCCAAAATTTCTTCTTTGGCGTTGAAAAACAACCTTTCTTTTACTGACTACAACTGCAGATAATACTTAGTTAAACCCCTGGATGTAAATTGCGGCAAAAGAAATGTGCTGGGCCCAAAAAAACCAGCTTTGTAGCGGTTAAAACGGCGTGTATTTAACAGAGCACAAACAGCAGAAAAACGCTTATTAACCTTCGGAAATGAATTATGCTACAGGGCCCAAAATTTCTTCTTTTGGGGTTGAAAAACAACCTTTTTTTTACTGACTACAACTGCAGAAAAAATACTTGTTTAAACCCTTGGATGTAAATTGCGCAAAAGAAATTGCTGCCAAAAATTACCACTTTGTAGCGTGTTAAACGGCGTGTATTTTACAGAGCACAACAGCAGAAAAACGCTTATTTAACCTTCAGATATGAATTATGCTACAGCCAAAATTTCTTCTTTGGCGTTGAAAAACAACCTTTCTTTTACTGACTACTAGTGATGAGCGATTGCGTCAACTATCTTCATCGGATCGATAGTCGATATCGTCAATTATCATGCCGATATCCGATAATAGATCATCGTCGATGACCATTAAAAATCTATGGGAGGAAACAACACCTTCATGTCTTACACCAACAGGGAAGAGAAGCTAGAATTAACATCCACAACAGTAAAATGGATACATGCTACATCTTAGGCAAGACAATTAGGCAACAAGAGTCACAGAAAAAAACTCACAAACTATTCACTATCCCTGTCGTGTACCACAGCATGACCCTTAAACCTTCATGACCCACAAATTAAAAAGTAACAGAAGGCAGAATTACTTGAACCAACATTTTAGTTGAACTGCACAATTGACTATCCCTGTCCTGTACCGCAGCATGACCCTTAAACCTTCTGACCCACAGATTAAAAATTTCCTGAAAAAGGAGTCTTTGAACCACCCCTTTTAGTTGAACTGGACATTGACTATGCCTGTCCTGGACCACAGTAAGTACCATCAAAACCTGTCTGACCCACAGAAAAAAAGTGCTGGAAAAAGGGTATTTGAACCACCATTTTAGTTGTACTGGACATTGACTATACCTATCCTGGGCCACAGCATGAGCCCCAAACCTGCATGACCCCCAGATTTAAAAAGTGCTGGAAAAGGAGTCTTTCAACCACCATTTTAGTTGAACTGGACACTGACTATCCCTGTCTTGGACCGACCCAGCGATGACAGGCCTGACGGTCCTGCAACCGATGATCCGCTGGCTTGCGTGTTGTCGCCAGCACTGGAAGGAGCACCTTCTTTCGTACCTCTACCTCCATGTCCTACACCCCTCTTTGCTCGCTGTAACGGCTGGGTAGTGGATCCGCTGGCCACCGCAAGCGATGATAGTTAAGCCACGCCAGGGAGCGGAGTCTAAGTAGCCCCTGGTATTCACCAGAGCCCGCCGCAAAAGCGGGGAGGGACTTGCTTTTGGCTTTGAGGCTACCAGGTCGCTACCCCGACGTGACTTGCTTGCAAATGGCGGCCGAGGTGCGGCGAGGTGCAGAGTCTAAACCAAGAATCGAAAGTCGTGGGCAGGCAGTAAGGTCAGGGCGACGGCAGAGGTTCGTGGTCGGGGGACGAGCAGGAAAAGGTCAGGGCGGGCGGCAACAGGTTGGGGAGTCGAGAAAAGTAGCAAGAGGTCGGGTACACGGTAAGGCAGGGAATACACTTCAGAAACGCTTTCTCTAAGGCACAGGCAACATAGATCCGGCAGGACGGATTGTGGATGAAACCATAAATAAAGGGAAGCGCCCGGCAATTAACCAATTACCGGGACCGGGCCCCTTTTAAAATTTTACAAGAAGAGCGCCCCAAAAGGGGGACGGGCACGCGCTCCTCGGCCTGCAGAGGGCGCGGACGTGACCGGAGCGGGGTCAGGTGACTACCCAGGAGCGGCGGAACCAGCGCTCGTCCCGCGGCCAGCGGCACCACCCGACCCCGGCATACACGGGTGCGCCTGCGGGCCGAGAAGCGGGACCGCCCGCTACACTCGCTTACCACCTGCATTTCCCTCCATGTTCAGATAGATAAAAATTTAAGAAGGTATGGAAGAGTTTTTGACAGTCTTTATTGAAAGAGAGCAAATCACAGCTATTCTTAAATCCCTCTAATTTCCTACAGCCAACTAGGATTAGAAACTGAATTGTTTCTAGCGAATACCTGTGAAATGCGGTCTGGGGGAAGAATCATAAGACAAAATCAACAGTGTTCTTCCTTCAGTCCGAGGGATTTACAACTGCCAACAAAAACAAAACCACAAAAATGGGACATAATTTACCAAAAAACTACAAAGCTACACTTACAGCTCAATGGCTGATAGATACCAGCAGCAGGCTTCCATGGCCCTTATGCTGCATGGGAAAGATAGCAGGTCCGTATTAAAGCAAATGCTCTGGTGCCAATTCCACCAGCATGCAAAAGCACATTAAACACATGGGAGACTGCTAAAATGCAACATACCTGGATAAGAATTGCTATGGATAAAGCGATACAGAGGGTTTAAAGCCATCTGTACAGAACACCATGCTGGGTAACCCGCTTTATATCACCCAAAAAAAAAAAAAAAAAATGTAAGTGGGCAAGCCCCCAGCACTTAGAAGGGGCACTGCACAAAATAAATTTTACCCTAAGCTCCCCATATTTTAGGGCAAAAAGAAACATGCTGGGAAAAATATGAAAATTATGAGGTATTGGTTGGGTACAGTAGCTACAGTAACGCAAGCTCGCAAGCCACCGGCAAGGCCCTCATGTCTTGCGAGTCCCTACACTGTCAACAAAAACAAAACCACAAAAAGGGACATAATTTACCAAAAAACTACAAAGCTACACTTACAGCTCAATGGCTGATAGATACCAGCAGCAGGCTTTTATGGCCCTTATGCTGCATGGGAAAAAGATTGCAGGTGCCGTTAATTAATGACAAATCTCTAGGGGCCAATTCACACCAGCAAGCAAAAAGCCACATAAACACATGGGGAGACTGCAAAAATGCAACAAACCTGATAAGAATTGCATATGGATAAAGCCGATACATAGGGTAACCATCTGTAAGTACACCATGGGTAACAGCTTATATCACCCACAAAAAAAAAAAAAATGATTGGCAAGCCCCCAGCACTTTAAATGCTTTCTTTCCCTGCTCCCCAAAGGGGAAAAAGTCAACTGGGGAAAAAAAAAATATTAGGGGAAATACACAAAGAATGAAAAAAAGCTTTTTTGCAGCCCCAATGCAAAAAAAACAGAAAAAAA